>JAJIYU010002315.1:0-31091 GCA_030144865.1 Tinospora cordifolia
TTTTTTTAAAATCAAATTATGTACTCAATTTTATTTAATTAATTGAGTTTATGAATTTCAGTTATTTCTTTTATTTTTGTCTTATTAAATTCTTACATTTAAGTTATGTTCTGTTCAATACAATCAAGGCATGAAATAATTGAAATAGAAAGTCAAGTGTGTGTCACTTGTAAAAAGTAACACCGGCTCGGCCCGCCGTTTGGTTTAATCCACCGTCAAGAGAATGGTGGTCGTGTCCAACGCTTAAAGATACGGGGGTTGGGGTGTTACAAAGGTTGTATCAGAGCTCATTTAGTGGATGTACTGGGTAAGAATTAGAAAGTCAAACATTAGTTGCTTGACAAGAATTAGAAACTCAAATTAGGGCTTCACATTGATTTAAATTGAAATTTAGTGCCCTACCTTCTATTTTTGAAAATAGAAAAATGTTTTAGAAAGTGTTTTCAAAAAAGAAAGATATGTTTTCAAATGTTTTGTTTGGATACAAAGACTACAAGTTGAGCTGATAGTATATAAGCCTTGTCCCGAGTAAAGCTAAATATTGAAAGGGAGGTGGGTCATCCCACCCTAGAAAGCGCTATTGATAATGTTGCCTCAAAAGGTTCGTAGGAACCCTCATAAAACCCTAACATGTGAGGTTAAATTAACACCCCTAATCCCAACATCGTGGTATAGAAACACGGTAATACAGTGCACCCAAAAATCCAAATTTTTATGCAAAATTCTGCTACTCTCTATCACAATACCATGATACTGCCATACATTATTGCAGTACTGTCGTGCGATTTTGTTTTCTTTGCTGTTTTTCGTCTTTTCTCAACTCCCTTTGTTTTTGGATGAATGGGCTTTCATTGTTATATGGGCCGAGATGCTATTGGGCTTGTCGTATGTTGGGCTGCTTGCTTAGGCTTGTTGCACGTGCAAAGATTCATAGGTTTTAGACCATAATCAAGACCATCTTTTGTCTTTGTTTGAGCTTTCTATCCTTCATGCCAGCCTGTGTATTATCACCCATTTATCTTGAACCTGCATAAATCGTTAAAAACTTTTTTCGAGCATTATATCACACGCATAAGCACTAAAAACCATGTTGAAATTTTTTAAGTGCTAAAATATCTGCAATCTTAGTATAATTGATCATGCACCTAATTATAAACAAATATGTCTTAATTCATGTTAAACCAATGCAAAGTATATATAAAATACATATAAAATAGCTAATATGCAAAGCGACTAACAATTGCCGCGATAATTAGAATGCGAAAGTGTAAAACAGGAATTGTAGGGTCATTACCGAGGTAGGCTACCACAGTAACCAGTAGGTATCAATGAAAAACAAGTGCATTACCATGGTAGGCCACTGCAGTAACCAGTGTGAAACTCCATAATGTAAGGACGACACTATTGCCGTAACAGTGATCACTACTGCAGTAACTAGTATAAAAAATTAGATTTTTGTGTGTGTTTCTTCCACCCCTCGTTTTCTTATGACCTTCACATCCTAACACTTCAAATTCTAAACTACGAATCATATATTTGAGACTAAGATAGGATCATTATACCTTTGTTAAATCGTCAAATCTTCTAGTCTCTTCAAACAAACGCCCAACAATGTTTTCTTGCTACTATAATGAAAAACTCTATTTTTCCTCCTTCCTACAATTATAATCCAGACCATTGTCGAAACCCATCTTAATGCCTCTACTTAGATTACCAGCCCACGTTACTGAGCTCGGCCTGCCCGTTCCAACTTGGGAGATGAGTTATGTGGGTTATGTGAAGGTTTGGATCTGTTAGCTTCTTGCAAGAGGAAGACGATGATCTGAGTAGGTTTACCTAAACCCAAGAAAATCTGAAGGCTCTCTCTGCAGAGATGCGGTACCGATAACATTGATGTTTCGACGAGAATCTGTTCGCTCCTTGCACAAGGATGACATGCCCAAATCGAGAAATGGTTCGAATTTTATCAAATGTCTCTTTGTTGGAGACATCCAATATGGTTGTGTGGAACAACTAGGGAATGAAAGGATGCCAAGAAAGAACACTGAGAGAACAAGAAGAGAAGTGATTTGCACTTGCTTGAGTGAGGAGAATGAGTGTTCAAGCTTTAGTTTATATAGAGTTCTAATGGACAAGTTTTCATAAGTTTTTGGTTGTCTTCATTGTGAAAACCTTCCTCAACTCTATTTTGTTTGTCTCCCAAGCACAAATAATAGCAAGTGATGAATTTAGAAGTAAAATGTTTTGAAAACTTTATAAAATCGTTTTACGCATGCTTTGCTCGTATTACAACGGTACTGGATCGCGGTAACCAAAACATTGTTATTCGTTGGATTTTTTGGGCAAGGACACACTACCGCAACAGTGAATATCATTATCGCAGTAACTAGTGCAAATTTTTGTGTTTTGTTTTGATTTGCCTGCCCTTCATATACTGAATTATATGTCTTTTGCACAGTTATTTTCATGATTTTCTCAAGTTTTTTATTTAAAATTATTTTATTTAGTTATTATTTAATTAATGAAAATAGTTTTAGAGTATTACAATTCTAGTTAAAGGTTATTAATGCAAAATAAAACTAGCGATGTTTCTCCTCCTTTTAATAAAATATATTTATCTACGATCTTCGCGTAGAGAACAAAAGCTTTTGGACACTGGTAAGTTCTAAATAATTGTTAACGTTAGTTAAGTTACTTTCCCAAAATGAAAAGAGAGGGAGCAAAAATAAATAAATAAATAAAAACAAATAAAAAGGAAGTTAAAGTGAGATAAAACTTAAACAAACATTATAAGAGTTCCCAAAGCCATTCTTTTAGTTAGATCTTATAGAACAAGATGAAAAACCAATACATTGAAATGATAAACTAATAAATTAAGCGTGGTTAAATCCAAACTAGCAAATATATGGTTGAAAGCAAGCTACCACAAAATTAAATATCACAATGAAGAAAATTAATTAAAATTAAACGCCAACATTTCAAATTTATCTACACGCACAACAAGATTGATTTTGTTAGATCACTTACAGATATTTTATATGTATTAAGAATTTTAGTTATTAGTTTTTAGCTTAGACTACAACAAATCTAGATATTTAAGCATATATGCAAAAATTCTCCAATTTCTCTAGGATAGAGAATTTCTATATCAAATTAAATCTCTCTGAAGTAATTCTAACTTTCAAGTAACTAAAGTCAAGTCTAACTTCAATCCATGCTCACAAAATTTAGAGTTTTCTTTTTCTTTTTCTTTTTTTTTTCTGTGAATTGGATGGTCAAATCCATAGATGTTTATAAAAACGACTCAAGATCAAATATGTAGATGTTTATAAATATTCGAAGCTTAGAAAGGGATTTTTAATAAAGTTTTCTTTCTTCATTTCCTAAGAATACACTCAAGATAAAAATTACTTAACAAGAAAAGCTAATTGATTGAGAATGGTAAAACCCCATGCAACAAATAAGATATGGTAGTGGCCACATTTGATTTGAGTTTGTGAAGGAGCTGTTATGTTAAATGTCATAGTTAACGCAAAGATGTTGAAGTTGTACTATTTGAAATATATGCCATGAAAAGGCTACATGGTAAGATTTCCTAATGCTTATCCACTTTCAAGTTAAGTCTCTCATGTTAATTTTATGATATACATGTTATATTAACTCTAATAAAAAATTAATGATATACAAAATTAAAAGAAGACTTTTATATTTAAACATTGTTTGAATAATTGCTTTGTTGAATCAACACAAGTAAATTCATGATAGATTTAAATCACGCCACAAAGAATAACAATCATAATGCGTATAAGATGCTTGTAAATATTCATTCATCTTAGTTGTTTGCAATAAGAAAAAGAAGAAAATAAGGGTTCCATTGAATTTGAAGTATCAATTTAACTAAGAAAATACAAAGACTTACTTCATACTTACTCTCCTTTCCTATTAGCAAGTTTCAAGCCTTCTGTTCAAAATATCTTTGTTCATCTTGAAGCAATTGGAGAATCAAATCTAAAATGCGTAGGAAAGTGAGGTCCACTAAAGCATAATGAGGTGCATTAACGTGGGCAATGGTGTATGCATGGGTTAAAGCTTCTTGTGTGTTAACGTTAAGGCACAATAGGTGTGGCCTCTCTCAAAGCGGGCTTGAGGCTCACTAAGCCGCACACCCTGATAATACTGAAGTAAAAAAGCTAATGTAGTTAAAATGATAGTGTAACTATAAAAGTGGTTAGAGAGATACACATATTGAACATAGACCCATTGGAAGTACAAGATAGGAAGGTGCATGCAAACCGTTGATGGTAACACTGGTTATTTAAAAAGTAATTAATATAACAGGAAAGTAATAAGAAGGTGTAAACTAGAGCAAACTATTTTTAATCAACAACGGTTGTTTGTATGTGTCATTGTGGCTCCATGTAGAAATGAAACAAAGGTAATTAGTTTTGAGAGATGCCAACATTTGAATGAGGTTTTGTTGTTTTTATTATACTTTGCAAGATTTCTCCCATTTGTTGAATTTTTTGCAAATAATGTAACTATTGAGGACATGTTCTTTGACCAACAAAATATGCTTTATGGGACCAAATATTGGGCTTGAAATAAAAAAAAATGCACAATATGTAAACAAAGTAATTGTAACAAAATGTGGACATTGGAGATGGAAGATGGTAAAACATTGAGAGATAAATTAGAAATGAACATACCCATCAATGTGTTGGAATGGTAGTTGTAAGGAGTCATGACTAAAGAGGTCAAGGGGTCAAGAGGGCCGGTCCAATGTTTTTGGGGCCCAACTTATTAATAAATAATTTATAACTTTAATAATTTTTAATTAAAAATACGTTTATATACAATATTTAAAAATATATTATAAAAATAGCATATATTACAATGTCATACACATATTCAAATTTTAATTCCAAAAAGGTCAAAAATTGCGGTGTTACCATTTCAAGCTGAAAATTTTCGTGAAGTCATCAACCAAAAAAGGAAATTGCTTTCCTTTCACGGTAAATTAACATATTAGAAAAAAGAAGTTTTAATGAAAGAAGTTTTCTTTTGACCAACAGTTTGCTAAAATGGAAATGCAGTGATGGATGGAATGTTTATAAAGACAGGGATATATGTCAAAATTATATGGATATATTTATATATACATTATATTATATTGATGAATATATGTAAGATAGACATAATATATATAGATGAGTTAAATATATTTCACTATTTTTATTTAACTACTTCATTCTTATTTTTTTTTAATAATCTTACCTTCTTTAAGAAATAAAAATTAAGAATGAGATGTTAATTAAAATGTTTAGCCCCACTTTATATATATATATATATATATATATATATATATATATATATTTTGTATATTATACATATATTTTTATATTTTTTGTATATTTTTATTATATTATTTGTATATTATATTTATATTTTGTGTATACATTCATCTGTTTTTTTGTCATTATTTAACAACTCCGTAGGAAAATATTATGTGTATTTATGGTATATCTTCTATATATTTCTTGTATACAGTAATCTATAATGAGTTTTCTTTCGCTTGCCATCAAAATAATAAATCTGTGTATATTTTCTTTATTTTTCAAGTATATTTTATGTATATACACAATTATAATTGGTTGTCACTGATAGCTCTTGGACATGGTCACATTCTCTTTATATTGCATAAATATGCCTGTGTATGCAAATTGAGTATACAGTTTGTATATTTAGCATATACAGAAAATATATTATAGTAACAGTTTTATCCAAAACAAACAAACTTTAACAATATATTTTGTGTATATTTTATGTATATTTTTGTATATATATTTTTATATATTATATGTATATTTCGTGTCTATAGTCATCTGTTTTCTCAATTATTATTCAACATTTTTGTAAGAAAGTATTCTGTGTATATTATATGTGTATTATATATATATTTCTTGTATATTATATGCATATTTTGTGTATACAGTCATCTGTTCTTTTTATTATTGTTCAACAACTCTCAAGAAAGTATTATGATATATTTTTTTATATATATATGCATGTTGCTTACCCTGCAAATTTATAGCTTCGCACTAGTAAAAACCGATGAGATCGGATATTGTCCTCAGGGAAAATTGGTTTATTAAACTATCTCAAATCTCAATTTAATGCTGGTTTTCATTTTATCAAAACTCTAATTAAAGTTGGTACGTTAATTTCTGAACAAGTATCTAATTTATCAAAAGTGATTAAACTATGTTTTTGAAAACCATATAAAAAGGCTGTCTAAGATAGTAAATGTCCCCGTGTGACCTATGATTTCCATTTTAGATCATAAAATAACTTCACTATGAGTTCTAGCACTTGTAACTGAAACCCTCTCCCAAGGCGCTTCAATTTCCATTAGTGTTGTCTGATAATGCCATCTCTCGAGGCCCTTAATCAACAACCTAATGTTATGTGATCAAAAGTCTTGTGCAACTCCTCAGAAAAGGTAACAACCCTCTGGTCAATCAGCTATTTTAAGTCTATAATGCGACAACCTACCATTAAACCTCTCTTCCGAGTTAGTCTAATGCTTTGAACTCATCATGTCTATGGCCAATAAACATCAAGCATTAAGCATATACAATATAGAGTAGTGTTTTTAAATCAATAACTTCAACAAGAGATCACAGTTCACACTTTGAAAATTTACATCCCAGACAATGGAAACTAACTAGCTTGACATGAAAGTAATTGAAAACATCAAAAAGTAATTAACAAAGTTAATCATACTCAAAACCTGATAAAAATCTTCAATCCTCTTTTGAAACTCTTGTTTTTGCTCAACCTAACCATCACAATCGAGTTTTTTCGAATTAAGAACTATTGGGCTTTAATAATCTCTCCTCTTTATAGGCCCACACTAAAAAAAACCTTAAAAATACGAGAAACCCGATAATTAATCATGTAACCGCAATCATGATCGCGGTCAGCATCGTCCTTCAATCAAAACTCGAATTTCCTCTATTCTGTGCACCGTGGTCAGTCCGTTCTCTGCTCAAATCATGTTCTGGTTACCACGGTCACTAGATGACCAACCGCGATAACCAGTAAGTTAATTCTTTGTTCTGTCTTCCTTCGACTACCTCGATCGTTAGTTATTCGATCGCGGTCAGTTGATGCTTTCCTCATGATTTCCTCTTCTCTTTGCCTTTATGTGATGCAATTCTCCCTTGGCTTTATCCTGAACTTGCAACACACTATAAATCCTTCCCTAGACATCATTTCCTCATATAAAAGTTTTAAATCATGAAAACAAAGCTTATAATAATACAATACATGCAATTCCCTAATTTAAATGCTCATGCAACTAATTATGCATAACTTTGTCTAATTTTTCTTTTATTTCCTACAAAATGTAATAAATCACTTATACTAATGTTAACCTACTATGCAACTAACAACACAGAATAAAAATTCCCTCTTACTAACAAAAGAAACTAAAATTGCCCCAAATAAGAAAAATCCCCAAATGAAATTGTCAATTTTCAGAACTTGCACTTAATATACATTACATTAAATGAATAAGAAAGTCACAAATATAGCAGTTTTTATTAGCAGGAAATCACAAAAGTAGTAGTTTCTATTAACAAGGAAGCCAACAAAACAATCAAAAGAAACCCTAATTCTTATCTTCTTTAAAAAAACAAATTAGGGGTGGAATGAAGCATTAGCTTCGTCTTCTTCATTTTACACTAGCCACCATCGTCATTACTGTTTCACACCAACCACAACCACAGAAAAATGAGTCAGTTCAACTTTTGAATGTAACACCTATGAATTTTGTACGAATTTTAAATAAATATTTTAATTGAAAAATTATAACATTTTTAGATATAAACGGTGTATACTCTAAAGTATGAAATAAAATAAAATTAATTAGAAAACCTTGTATATACAAGTATATAAAAATATATTTGTTATGGTTGAAATATATATATATATTGTTATATAATATGTGTGTGAATAATATGTGTGGATGTTAAAATAATATCATACATTGCACATATTATAGGAATATGTATATAGATAAATATACATAATTGAATGTATGAGGATTAATACACATAAATTCATAACATTAATAAAAAAAATGTTATTTACTTATAATTATCTTATATAAGTATAACATTATATAAGTGTAATAATATAATTGTATTACATAAATAATTGTATAACATTACATTAGTCAATATATTTAATGCTATAATATATGTATATATATAGAAGCTTATATATATATATATATATATATATAATGGTTTTACATATATACATAGATATATAATGGTAATATGTGTAAGCATATATTTTGAAACACATATATTGAAACATTTATTCAAAAAAAAAAAAGAAAGTAATTTGCAAATCCGGATACTATATGTATATACCATAAACTATAAATATAAATAAATAAATAAATAAATATATATATATATATAACAAAAAAAGGGCACGCACGAGTTCGGCGATTTCGCTGAACTCGCACGCGCGGGCGCGGGAAGAATCGCACGATTTTGGTGATCTAGCCAAAATCGTGTGGCGAGGATCAAATGATCCGAAAACACAAAAAAAAAAAAAGGAAAACTGGGAAATAACGAAAGAAAAGAGAAAAAATGGAAAGAAAATTCAAAAAATTTTGAAAAAATCCTAAAAGTCTATTATTTGGACTTGAGCCACCAAAACCCAAAAAAATATTTTAAAAAATGCTCAAAGTTACTAATTTTTACTCCCCTAAACTCTATATAAAGGACCTCTAGTGCTCTCGTTATTTTTATCTAAAATCAAGAGTATATTAGTCCCTATTGACTCTTTCTGGCCTTCTTCTTGGCAATTTCCTCAATTCTTGAGTAATCTTAAACTATTTTTAAGTGTTCTTGAGTGTTTAGAAGCTTTGAAGTAACGGAACTCTGCCGAATTTCAGAGGTGTGCAAAAGAGATTTATTTCTAAGGTGGAAGTAATTTCTCAAACCCTTATTCTACTTCTTTAGTTTAATATCATGTTCATGCATATTTAATTTCAGTTTGGTGTGCTTATTATGTTTAAATAACATGTTTTATTTATTTATTATTTTTTTAAAAACACACAATATATTTCAAATTTGCATGTACACCATGAAATCATGTCATGATTAGATTATACATGTTTAGATTTATTTTAAAACACGGTGCATACTAAGTGTTTGCTTTCATGTGTTTGAATGTTTATATGTTGAAATTATTTTTATTTATTTTTCTTGAGTATGATTTATTTATGATTTATGATTATGAGATTTAATAAAAGATGTTAAGATTAAGAACCACGTACTGTCACAGTAAACATGAGGGTCACTGTGGGTGTTCTTTATATGTGATTAGTTCACATGGGTGTGGTCCCAAAATACTTGGAATATGGGATAGGCCCTAAGTCCAATGAAATTTGACAAAAAAAGGTCTTTTCACTCAAGGGAGATATTTTGACAACGGACATCAAGGGCTTTAAAACCCTTTCAGTCTAATTTACAACTTTAAACAAAAATGTTGTTTGAAACGCCTAATGATTTACAAGTATTTGAATTTGAATATGTTATTAATGCTGAATTAGCAATTTAGTGGTTTTGAAAAAGATCCATGTGACACTCCACCTTGAACGGGACCCATCGGACCCATCGACATAGCCGCGTGGCGCCCGGGTCGGGGTGCGAGCTGTCACTCACAGGTGCGCCACGTGCCTCGCACGTGCGCTACGCTCTCCCCCTCAGAGAGTTTCCTTTCGCCTCTGTGGAGATTTGAACCCAAGACCAACGAGAATAAGTACTTAGATTTTGCATCATCCACTACCAATTGAACCCAAGACCAACGCGGCGATGTCGGTGGGTTCGGTGGGTCCGATGGGTCCCGTTCAAGGTGGAGTGTCACAATCCACTAGGCTATGTGCTCACCCCTTTCTTCTATTTTTTAAGAAATTGAATTATATGAAGACCATGAATATTGGTTAAATTCTTTTTTTTTTCTTATTATTTACAAAGTTTCTAATTTCTATGTAAGGGCATATGCCCAAATTTTGAATCTTTTGCTGTAATAGTTTTTTTTTAAGATTGAATTATGTAATCAATTATATTCAATTAATAAAATTAAAAATTTCTTTTATTTATTGTATTATTACTTTAATAAATTCCTAAATTTGAGTTATGTACTCTTAAATACAAATAAGACATGAAATAATTGAAATAGAAAGTTAAGTTATGTACTTGTAAAGTAACACCAGCCCGACCTGCCTTGTGGTAAAGTCCAAAATGAAAGTCTCGGGGGTCGGGGTGTTACATTGAATCTGCTAATAACTGGTGCAAACGATATTTGAAAACATTAACTTCATCTTTGTTCACACCAGCCCCCATCGTCTTTTCTGTTTCACACCAGCCACCACTGAGATAAATGGATTAGTTCATCTTTTGAATCTACTAATAACTAGTGCAAACGAGATTTGGAAACATTAGCTTCGTCTTCTTCGTTTCACACCAACCGCCATCGTCTTCTCTTTTTTCACACCCGCCACCACCGCAAATAAATTGGTTAGTTCAGCTTCCAAATCTGCTAATAACTAGTGCAAACGAGATCTGGAAACATTAGCTTTGTCTTCTTCATTTCACACCAGCCACCATCGTCTTCTGTATTTCATTGTCATAATAGCAGCAATTGAAGTCTTAGGAAAAGATTACCTCGAGGAGAAGAGATTACCTCGAGGAGAAGTGGGGATGGAAAACCAAATAGAGAAGTTAGTGAATTTGAATTCTTTGAATGCTTTGCTTTAAAAGAGACTTGTGAGCATGGAGAATAGATTGACACACTTTTGAACGATTTGCTTTAGAGAAGCAAAGGCTGGACGGGGAGAAGATAATTTTGGAGGAGCAAATGGTGGTGGCGAAGGTTCAACAGCGTGGGACAGAGCGTGCAAAGGATCTAAAGACGCTCAAACAGATTCAAGAGGCTTCGTTTCAATCAATTGAATATAAATGACAAGGTAAGCAAAGCAAAAAACGATGATCATCGCAAAATTAGGGCACAAACACGAAAAATTAGGGGGACGCCTCTTTTAAAATATAGTATTGGTGTAAATAAAATCATAATGTTGATAAAAATAAAAAATAAAAACTTTGTCAAAATATTTTTAATAATACTTTTAAAATAACGACCGATTTTATATATATACATGAACCTCTAAAAATAAGGGGCCCAAAGGGCGACTGGGCCCATGGTTGTCGCCCTTTGGGTCTTCCCTCGAGGCTAGCCCTGGGTTCAACTCTCAACCCTCTCCTCCCTCAAGCTTTTTCAAACTCCTTGCACTAGATGAGCTCATCTTATGCCCTAGGTCTCTATGGTCTTGGCCCTCGTGGGTGGGTGATGACCATTGTGGACTAGTTAGATCTCAAAGTGAAGGAAAGAAAAAAGTAGAAGCGAACATGTTTGAAAAGTTACAAAAGCCTTAATTGCGGACAAAGGGGGAGAATTGATTGAGGTGGTATAGTCTCATAGTCAAGGATTTTCATAGATTGGTTTAAAACAAATTGAACCATGGTGTTCCATTTGAGTTGGACTCTTTGAGAAAAGCATTTTAACCCATTTGGTTCATCCTACTCTAAGATTTGAAACTTTAAAAACCACTGTTAAACCAATTTGATCAGGCTGTAAATCTTTTAATATTTTAAAATTTTAGTTTAAGATTCTTGTATGTTGTACACATTATGATAAATACTTGCACTATCATCTTGCATAGTAGAGACTTGTCGTTTGTTTGCTGTTTTGTTTCTTTTTCCTGTTTAATGTCTGTGCATTCAATTCAATACATATAAGTGCATAGTCATTAGTCGAGTAATTCCATATTATTTTCTATTTTAAGAAGTTCAAATGGATTAACCCTAAACAAACAAAGCCGATCATGTTCGCCATAGATGGAAAATTCAAGAATTATAAACGAGGGGGCCAAGATTAGGGTTTGAACAAATGGGAAGAAGAGAAAAGGAGGTAGGCAGGTAGGGGTCAATCCTTGAGCTACAGACCTTACAAGAAATTTTTGAGGCAGGTAGGGGTCAATTCTTGAATTCAGTAGAAACCGTAGCACTCTTTTCTTTGTTCCTCTTTCATTTTGCATTGTTTAAAGAAATTTTGATTGGCTATTTAGGAGATTAATTGATTGCTTTTTGATGCCTCTTGCCATTGTCACTTCTAGTGGGGTCAAGGAGGTCTCTTCGTTAGTCGGCGTTGCTACATCCTGAATGATTTGGTTTGACAGGAAAAATTTTAAATGTACTTCCTAACCATTCAAAAGGAGCCGAGGATCATCTATCAAAAGCTGTATGTGATTCTAGAGTCTTCATACTAATAGTTTTGTCTCAAGATTATTCAAGCAGTCTACTTTGGTTATTCTTTTAGATCCCTGTTTCATGTACCAGGTTAAGCTCAATCCGTCTTTTACAGAAGCTTCGCTTTGCTTAGGTAATTGCTTTTGGAAGAAAGGGAATCTGCCTTCAGCAAAGAACCGCTATTTGCTTTTCCTGAAAAAGGTTTTTGTGTATTTTATATTACTGGCCTTCAGGTTTTGTTAAGCTTCAGAGCACATGAACTAATTAACAAATTGAGTATATGCAGACTTATACTTCCTCTTGCAGGGCGCAACCAAGAACATACTTTGTGATTTATCCATGCTTGAGAGACTATTAGCTCAAGGCAAGGAGCTTACCCTTGTAGATTTCAGTTTGCTTTCAACTTTTATTTTACTCATCCATGGAATTAGCTAAACGCCCTATTGGATGAAAGTCACAAAATTGAAACATGTAGACGTTAAACTTTAGGTTTCACATATCGGGCATGGTACAGAGTGGGTTGTTGGGCTACGGATGGTAAATAATCTTAGAGACTTGGACATAATATGTATAGAAAAGTTACTTATAGAGTATGATTTGGGTATAGACATGAGGTATTGGTAATTGCATGAGTGGGGATTAAATAAGCCCCACATGTACCATTAAATCACCTCAGGCCCACTTTTTTCGGAAAATTGTGACCCATTGTTTTTTTTAAAATAAAAAGGAAGAACAAAATAAGGGTGTTTTGGAAAATTAACAAAAATGGATTGAGTGGCTAAATAAGAAAATGGGGTTCATTTAGGCGTACTTTATTACATTCATCGCAAAGGCTGGTGCTTCCAGTCCTAAAGTTATTATTTTGGGATTGAAAATGCCATGCATGCCAGGTTTTCTCATTTTAGATGCTGAAAATAGTGTTGTCAAGGTGGAAAGCTTTAGATAGGCAGGAAGCCTTTGTATGTTGAGGGGGGCTTAGGCGAGTCTAAGGTGGCCCTATAAAATAATTATTTAGAGGTCTTTAAAAAATTATTTAGTTATTCATTAGTCTCTTGCTCCCTATATGTATGTGTGTATGTGTGTGTGTATAAAATAAATAATATATTATAAAAAATAATGTATTATGTATTTATTTTATTAATTTAGGGTTTAGAGTAAGTTTTTTTTTTTTTTTTTCAAGCCAAAAGTAAACTAGAAACATCTCCTTAAAGTGCCTAGGCCACTGCCTAGGCGATTGGGGCGCTAGGTGTATACGACATTGGCTAAAATTACCTCCAAGCAAAGAAAATTAGATAAACTGTTTGAAGACAATACAACTGTCAAGTAAAGAAAAAAAATAGGAAAAAAAAAAGATAGAACAATTTAGATTAAGAGAACTTTAATCTCCTTTACTCAATTTCCTAACTTCTAACTTTACCTATGTGACAAAGGACTTTATTTATGATTGTATTAAAACATTTTGCTGTTACGATACTGTGTGTTACTATGTTACCAATTGCTTTAGCTTGTGAGGTGGAGGTTCAATAATATGTACCAAATTGTCACTAGAGCTGTGATAGCTTCGGACTTTTAAGTTTGGTTAGAAGGACTGAGTAGTGAATGTGATGCAAACTAACAAATTGAATAATTTTTTTTTTTTGACAAGCATATTGAATATTTTTGAGACAAGGATCATTAGTTTCTTTCCCTTTTTGCTTATGCTTATCTCTCTCTCTCTCTCTTCTTTTAGATTCTGAGACTCTTGAGCTGTTGCTTGCGAACGTCATTAAGCATGCAAAGGAGGCTGTTGCACGAGATGTAAAGGATGGAAAGTCATGGTGTAAGCATACATGTCCCTTCTTTATATTTCTTTCTTTCATTCAATATTGGCAATCCACAATTTTTATTAGTGATTTCTTGTTTTACAAATTAGCTGCAGCTATTTATATGCCCAAGCACATTTCATTTATAATATCTTTGCATGTTGATCCTTCAGCATTTCTAATTATATTATCTGATAATGGTTCTTATATGTATGCCATGCCGAACTTTTTACTGAACTTCTTATTATATTTAATTTTTCCCATTTGTGGTTTTTTAATCTATCCCTTTTATTGTCAATGATTATGCTATTTTTGTATGAGATCTTTGGTTCTAAGCATGGCATTTTTCTTTAGGTTAAATTTCTCTATCTTGCTGTTTTCTGCGCTACTCATGAATTTTCTGGACAGACAACTTGGGAAATGCATACCTCACATCTTATTTTCTTACTGGATCTTTGGATCTTGATACAATTCCATTGTCCTTGAAAGCGTACCAAAATGCTGTGAGTCTTCAGGATTTAACTATGACAGAATAATTCATATTATTTATACGACTATTTATTAGATTTATTGTGATAATGTATATAATACCTGGAGTTCTTCTAGGGTTTAGAAGTTCAAATTGACAGTATATCTTTCTCATGTTGCAGCTTAAAGATGAAAAAATGCTGCCTATGCCTGATCTGCATTTCAACTATGCCTTTGTAAGTTCTGTATTTTTGTTTTTTTTTCTTCCAATTAAAAAATTACTTAAACTTGGGTTCTACTGGGCCATTCTCCTTATCTGATTGCTTTTTGAGTTTGACAAATATATCTTCTTGTGGTCTCTACTTCGGTTTTTGTTTTAAAAATCTGTTTGGTGCAACATTTATCTTGGTGCTGCCAATGTGTGGATCACAGACTGCACTGTACTTTTCTTTTTTCTTGGCCTACTAAGGGTCCTCTCTCTGGAGAAGTTTGTAATTCAAAGTTCATTGTTTCTTCTGAATTTCATCTCTTTGGAGGCCACAACAATGCATATCCTGCTATAATTAACACTCTCGTGCAGCCCCATATTCACATCAAGATTGAAGAGTGATAAATGCAGAAAAACTGCAAGACCTTTTAAACAATGCTTTGATAATTGATACCATGTTGAGAATCATTTGACCTGAAAGGCAAGGAATGAAAATTCAACTTCGCCTCAAACGTTGGCTTTCAAAAATTAAAATTAATTCAAATAGTTTGAGAAATTTAAAAGAATTTTTGTAAAAGTTTGTCAACTTATAAAATTTAGAAAAATACTAAGTATATGCTAAAATTGTGTATTTTGCAAATGATGAAAGCAAATATAAATAAATATATTTTGCATATGATGGTTTCTAATGTTTATTTTAACATTAACAATGTTTAATGCACATTGCACATGTTAACTTAAAATTGTTACAAAAAAGAAAAAAAAAAGAAACTTGTTGTCAAACCCTAATGGTCTTGCAAATATAAACTCTAGATCAATTGATTGTTGGCTTGCTAGTCGGTACAAACACAAGTGTATTTAATCTTCTCTATCGATTACAATAGTCAACTCTTGTTTCTTGTTCTTCTCTCAATGCCTCTCCTTGTAGACTCTTAGCTAATTTTTCTTTTCTCGTTCTCCTCTCTATCATTTCTTCTCCAGGCTACCACTTGTTCTTTTTTCTCTTGGATATTTACTCGTCAGTTGCACATATTTCACCTTCAGTCTTCTTCATCTATAGAGCGAGATTTTTTTTTTATAATCTCTATGATTATATAGAATAATTTTGTGTATCACATGGATTCTTTCATTGAAAAATTTCCTTTTTTTACAGCTTTTATGCATTTTTTTTTCTTGCAAAATCATTGAAACTTCAATTTTAGGTGACCTTCGCTGATTTTTACGAAGATTTTGACTAAGTTTTGTAATTTATAATTACTGGTGAGCTTTGCTTCGATTGTTTTATTTATCTAATTAATTCGGCTAATTTCATACCATGCCGAAAGAAAATAGCTTATGTGTAGTATTTTCAAGGTGATCTCTAAGCGACATGTCCAGGCAAGGTGTAACTTAGGTGAAGCCTAGTTGTGGACTAGGCATTCAAAAATACTTATTTATAGTCCTTAGATAATTATTTAATTATTTTTAATTCCTTGGACAATTCATGTACATAATTATATATATCTAATCATATTCTGTAAGAAATGATCTAAAACAAATCATGTTCAAAAAATATTAATTCATGCCACAATATATATGACTTTGGAGATTTGATGAAAGTAGAAGCTTTCTCTCGTGTCAAACAAAAAATGAACAAAACTTGTTGGCACATCTTGCTGGAGGGTTGCCGATGGTTGCTGGAGATTTCAATTTTCAATAGCTTTATTGGTCAATGTAAAGGAAATGTAGATTTACCATGAGAACGGTTTGAAGTTTTATTGGTCAAAGAGAGAAGTTGTCTTTAAAGATTTATAAACCCAAAAAATATCAAAGAGACCCTTGTGTACTTCTTAAACATTTGCACGACCCCTACTGCCTACCTTGCACTATGCCTAGGCTACTATTAGGCGATGTCTTGAAAAAATTGCCTATATATGGAGGCTAAACTATGCATATCAAACTTCTATTAATGTTAATATCATGTTGTATCAAATATTTACTAGATGAATAATCTTGGTGAAAAGATGACAACTAAATCACATTTACCTTTCACTTCCTAATGTTTTATTTTCCTTCTTTTTGTTTTTGTATTTCTACATTACTTCTACCTTTTTCTTTGAGGAAGAAGCAATTTGTTCATTACTTAAAAATTTTGCAGCTATACAAAGAAGGATAAGGGCATGTACATGAAATCTGTGTCCCAACCCAGGTTATATTATACTAGACGACAATCCCAGTTTAGGAACCAATTCCCAATATCACCTATTGTTCCAAGGGGAAGCAGCGACCAACTGGTAGCCATAAGTTGACTACCATTCCAAAGTCACTTCATATCTTTTTGGGAGCCATAAAGATGCAAATTGGCAACCCAACCAGTCTTTTTCTAATCCCGAAACAGAGACTAAAGGTGAGAAAGAGATAATATCCTTCCTGCATAAAGGTGGTATTCTATTTCTTCTGCTTGAGAACCTAAACCATCTTATGCCAAATTTCCTTGGCCCAATGACATTAAAAAAAATGTGCTCGAAGCTCTCTCCTTCCTACTAACAGAAGAGATGGTAATGTGGCGATATACACTTGTTTGGTATTTGTTTTTCACAAAACATAACTTGTACCGTTTTATATCCATATGCATGTATCTACAATAGGAAACTTAACCAAACACACAGAATTCCACATCTTAGTCCTTGCTACTCTTTATGTACTACGTAGAAGCGTGCTCGCTTGGACGTGGTGACACACATCCATAGCGCACACACACACATATGGATGTGCGTATGTAAGGAAACTGAGCTTTGAAGGAGGGACCATTGTTCTTTTTTGTTTGTTTTCTGTTATGTCTCCTTGCTTTTGTTTCCTTATGACATAGACAGGACCCAATTCCAACGTGTGTGATTGGGGCTTAACAATGAGATCCTCGGGATTTTTTGGGTTCTGATCTTTTTCTCCAATAGTAATGTTGTGAGTAAGCCAAGAAAGAGTCAGCAATCCATCTTCATTCATTGATCAATGTTGAATTCTGATGGGACTATGAACAAGGAGTTGGCCTAGTGGCACAACATTAGAGTTTGCATGCGGAAAGTTCTGAGTTTGAATCTCATAGCATCCTTTTGGGAGGATCCTATGTCCAGTGAGTTTCTGGGAGACTAGTTAGAACTCTGTCCCTAGCCCAAGGGGCCTTGAGTAAGCAAACTGATGGAGCTTTATTTCAAATTGAATCTTGAGAACAATTGTCACCTCTATCTGACCTTAAAAAGGAAAATCTAAGGAAGCTTTTTGATATTCCATTTATTGACATTGTAGGAGTGAAAAATAGAAAATACTCACTTGGACATTTCCTCATTAATTTTTGTGTTCTTTGTTGGCTCTACTTCCAGTTTGATGTTTTTGCTCCCTCTAATTTAATGTATTTTACTTCACTGAAAAAGGAATCTCATTTGGGAACATGCTTTTAAAGGAAGAAATAACTGATCTATCTACGGAAACAAAATACTTAGATTTTCCTGTTTTAAGAGCTTTCCTTGCAGATGTTGAAGGTTTTGCATTTATCACTTACCCTTTAGTTAATTGAGGTACTCCATTTTTTTTTCTTTCCTTGCCAACTAAAATAAAAGCTACTATTCATTATTTCTAGTGGAAAATCTTCCATTTATATGCTCTGCAGGCGATAAAAGGTGCTCCTTATGCTTTGTAGAATTTGATTCATGATGGTAGAATTTTTGAGAAATGGTAGTAGTTATTTAGTAAATTAACTTTGAAAATGAAGCACTATTTAGTACCAGCATCGATCAATTGGAGGAGCTATTTTTAAGATACCCTTGTCATTTTCAACTCTGTTCTCTGTCCTCATAATATTTGGAAAAGTTTCACTCATCTATACTTGCTGTCTCCTTTTATCCCCCTGTTTCCATTACTCAATAATCTAGATTCCATGTTTGTTTTGTGAATATTCATGTATGTTTTTTTTGGTGGAATGCCTACCAGGTAAGCAAATATCTAGAGCACTATGAGCTAGCCCTTACTGGATTTGAAGCAGCTGCTCAGAGGGACTCTAACCGCAATGCTTATGAAGAAGTTTTAAAAATTGTTAATCTTCTAGATCTGCTGGCAAGTTGTGTGAAGGTAGTACATCTCTGAACCCTGTGTTATGTGAGGATTTTATAAAAATCGCACAAGTTTTCTGATGAATGCTGGATTGGTTTTATGTTTGTACTAGCTTAAGGTGATTATTTGTGAACTCCCTTAATTGAACAAGAAACTTTCTGTAATGGATTTTAAGCATCAATGTTATAAATGAGTGAAACAATAGGAGAGTCTATAAAATTTACCTTAATTATTAACTTCGAGCTAATCAGAAGGCATTCTTTGTTTAATATAACAGTGACAGAAGAGAAACAAATGGCCGTCTTATGGTTCCATAAGTAGATTCCTTATTTATTATTCATAGTGAAACTATGAATGGAAGTTAGCAATGTATGTTGCATTGTAGAGGGCCAATAAATCTAAAGGTGAAAATTATGTTGGAACCTGTCTCTGGTGTTGGGAGCATTATATATTATATAAATGATCTCCATGACTACGACATCTTATAGTTTATGAAGACTTGAATAGAGGGTAGTTTTGCGCCCCTCCCTTTTTTTTATAGAAAACGTTATTATATAAAAGATGAAAAATGGATACAATCATCAGAAGACCAGAGTCCTTCTTGAGAACATGCGGTAGTTTTGCTCGTTTTAGGACTCAATAATCTCTAGAAAACATGAATCTGAATGACCTTACAGTAGAGGTGTAAACTGGTTGGGTCAGCTTAGGTTGGGGTGCCTGACCCCACCCTACTTGTAATGGTCAGGTGGCATCTATTGTCACCCGATGCCACCCGACTTCTTGAAAAATGGGGGCCCTTTTCAAAAATATGAGAATCTTGGTCAAACAATTAAGAAATGTCATTTTTTTATTACAAGAGAAAAATGGGTAAAAAAAAATCAAACAAAGAAGAAAATTAGATATCAGAACAAACAAATTAGAAGAGTGAAAAAAAAAAGAAGCAAGCATAGAAGAAGAAACACAAAAGAATTTCGCTGTGTGTTCTTTTGTGCTTGTGTGATGAAAATCAGAAAATGGAGCAGAAGAACTACCTATACATTCTTCTGTGCCTGTGTGATGAACAATGGAATTGGAGATGGCGATGTGAGATGACGGGCTGTCACTTGAGATGGCGATCTAGATGAAGATGACCAAAGAAAAATGGAGATGGCGATGCGAGATGCGCGACTGTGAAGGAGTTGAGGAATGTCGTGATGGTGGCTTGGATGGAGAAATAGAGATAAAGAGTCGAGACAAAAGTTCGGGCATAATTGGTGGGTTAAAAACTTAACACTTCAAAAGAAGGGGAAAAATGTGCAACAAGTAGGGTCGGGTTTGACTTGACTTTTTTGGGTTAGACCCACAACTAGGGGTGACAATTTGTGTTATCGTGTTATAAACAAGTTGTGTCACATATATTGTAAACGGGTCGTGTTATAACCATATTCATAATAGTGTATTTGTATATAACTTATTTAACTTTTTATAATTAATTTTTAAAATATTTTTTATAACAAATATTAATAAAAATGTAAAACATATTAAAATTAAATTAAGCTTTTAAAAAATTAAATTATCAATAAATTAATAAATATATTAATTTTTAATTAACTTATTTATAATTTGTCTTTTAACTTATTTATAATCATGTTAAACATGTCATTTTCGGGTTTATCAGGTTAACCTATTTTTGACCCGAATTTAGTTGTGTTTAATTGTGTTCAACCCGTTTTGATCCAAACTCGTTTATGTTAAACTCAAACCCCTAACTTCGTGTTGTATTTGGGTCGGGTTATCATGTCATATCACAAATTGCCACCCCTACCCACAACTCAACCCGAACTGGTCTAGTCAGTGTAAATCTAACCAACCAACCTGATTTTTTTACTACCTGATCCAACACAGCCCAAATTGGTCGAGTTGGATTGTTTCTTACACCCCTACTTGCAACTAATATCACCTTGTTCTTCCTTTTTATTTGTCAATGAAGTTCATGGTAGAATGGCCGATTGTATTTCTCATGTGCTTTTTGGAAATCTCGGGGGCAGGGATCTGTTTGTTGAACGAATCTTGGAGATACAAATATTGTTAATTCTTGGGAGCACTTTATTTGCTTGTGTTTCCCTCATTTTCCTGTGTTACTAACTCATTGAAAAGGACAGTTGGTTTCAATAGGGGTGAGGGAAAATAATAACAAACTTTAAAGATCATGCTTATGGTTTAATTCTGTTTTATACTGCCAAAGAATTAGCCTTTTTCTTGTGTGTGTACGTGAAGAAAATTTAAAACACTGCAGGGATATGAAGAAAAAAAAAATTGTGTAGTGGATTTGGTAACTGGATAATGTAACTAATGAATATTTTCATGTTCATCGAGTGATAGAGGAGTTAGGTGTTGAGGCAAACATATTCAGAAGGAAATTTTCTGTTGGAGATTATGGCTTTGGTCATTGTCCTGGTGAAGTATTCAAGTTAGGCACAATCTTTATGCGTAAGAAGTTGTATATGGAAGGAGAAGGTTTCATTTGATGCACAAACTTTCCTACAGGAGATTTGTTGGAGCAAATATTTGTAAGGAAGAGGAAGCAATGATAAACATCAAGAAAGGAGATTTGTTGGAGCAAACATTTGTAAGGTAGAGGAAGCAATGATAAACATTGTCCCACCAAAAAAAAAAAAAAATTATCATTTAGTTACAATGATTGTTTATAAAATTCTTTCATTTTTTTTTTCAAAAATGTTTTTTGAGGGCTTGAGTTAGGTGTGACGAAGTAAGTGTGTACAGGTACAAATATGTCATTTTGAATTCTTGGGTCTAATTTCATTTAGGTCATGGTACTCCGCTAGAAATAAACTTTCGTAGCCTAGTTTTCCTTTCTTTCTTTCTTTTTGGTTTCTTCATATATATATATATATATTCATCATTTGCAGTTTTCCATCATATAATCTGTGGAAGTTTTCTTTCCTGCTAAATTTTTAACTTGTAACAATATCTTCTTTACAACTCAATGAGTTGCTCTAAATGTTTATACAGTCTAAGATTCTCATTACATTTTGCAGGGTGTCTCAAAGGGACATGGAGTTGTTATTATAGCAGACTACCTTGATGGGGTTCCTTGTAAATTTCCCAATTTATCTACTGTTATTATTGAATATTACGGAGTACTTGTGGTGAGGCATATATCTACTACTTTTTTCTGTACAATCTGGTTATCAGCATTTTTTAACAATCCAGGGAAGTGTTCATTGAGGAGGACCACTATAAATCACCTATCAGTTGGACCAAATAAAGATGTAGCTGTTCTAGGGCAAGTGCTATTCTTTACGAACGGAGAAAAAGAAATTCCCTTGTAATGCTTCTCTTAATTACAATGATACTGTGTACTGAGATATTGGAATAGTCACATGGAATGTGTTAATGCAGAAGTTTCCAGTTTTATGTAATGATTAAAAACTGTTTTTGGCATACAATTTTACAGGTACTATATGCTATGTGATTCTGAGAAGAACTGCTTTATTCTCTCAGTTTTTGGCGTGGCTCCTGGTGCGGTAAGTGCAACTTGCTTAACTCCATTCTTTTTCATCCATCCACATGTAAGAAGAGGGCATAGTTTCTTCATTCAACAAATTTAGTATATGGAAATGAATATAAAATAATCAATTCAATTTCTTCCAATATGAGGATGATTGGGAGCTGCCATGGAATTTTTTTTTTCCTTTCTCAATCTAATTCCATTAACTACTACCAACTTTGATTAGCTACATGAATGTTCTTCCTCATTTTTTTACTCCATTTGCCCTAGTTCCCATCTTGAATCATTTCTTTGGGATGTGTTCATAACAATATCAACTGTCGTTGCATTTCCTCACAGATAATAGTGGGAGACCTTGTGACATTAATGGAACCTGTTTTCCGTGCAGTTAATGTTTCTTGGAAGGGCAAGGTATACTCTCTTTTTTATTTTTCTTCCATTTGTATGGTAACCCTCTTCTGAGAGCAGAAACTTTATGTTCATTCTTTATTGAAAGTCTCATGGTTTACCTATTTGGGGTTTATTAAAACAGGTATACGCATTCAACTCTATCCGTGTGGACTTCTTGGGACAATTTCTGGTAAATGGAAAGCCCTTGGCGCCTAATTGTGCAGCACATGTTTCCCTTCGCATGCAGCACAAACCTTGAACCATTGGCCAGTGCGTTAGGAGTAACAAAATGTAATTTTCTGGAAGCATTGTGTCCTCTCTTTCCTCTGCCTCTTTGTATACTGTACAATATACATTTGAAGGTAAGGAAAAGAAAAATATGAATTGAACTTCTCCAGTCCTGGAATTTGTAGCATCGTGTTTGAACTTCTCCTACTGTTACTGTTTACGTGTAAATGTAAATCTTAGCTTCAGACGTGAACAAATGTGAATCGGTTTTGACTTGGATAAAGGGTGCTATTCCACTTTGTTATTTTTTCTGAAATAAGCACTCATGCTTTCTGCCGTTTCTTTCCAATAATTATATTCAGTTGAAATTATGTTTTTTATCTGTATTTTTTTTCCTGCTTATGATCAAATTTTCAAGGCCCCAACAGCTTGACTAATACGTGGCCCTTCTAATTTATGATGCACGCACAGGCAAGAACTAGGAGTTGGCATGAACTCTCTTTTGTTGTCTCTTTGTAACCCGAACTAGGGTTTTTTGGGAACTGAAGGAGTTGCTGATTGGCTAAAAAAAAATAAAAATGCGGGTCGTTGCTTTGTTCCTTATTGACTGAATTGATTCTTAAAGACTTCAGTGAGTTTGCTTTTGATGATGTTTCTTGTGGAATATCATGAACAATAATTTCTATGGATGCCATCTCCTTCCATCCTTGTTCTATACGTGTTTTGGATTTTCGTAGAATTGTCAAAGATTGCTTTGCTTTTTGCCTAATGCCAAGTTTTTTAATGTAGTCATGAATACTTAGAGAGACGCCTGCTCAGGGATTTTTATGTACCTATACAGTATTTAGTAATATATTACAAATATATCGTATATTTCAACGTTAGACATATAATTAAAAAATAATTACAGAAATATCAGAAGTTTATAATCGTATTAAAATCACCTATATGCAGGGCATTACCATTGAGCTTATTTTTTGTGCTGCTGTTACTCACCGTCGATCGACGTTGCCAAGACACCCATGGTTGCCAATCCATCGCCATCCTCTACTCATGACGCTGCAGATCTTCTCGTTGCCATCATCTGCTCACACCTCTGCACATGCGTAAATCGCTGCATCACCATCCTTTGCTCACGCCTCTGCACCGTCATTCTCTACTCATTGCTTCTACATATTTGCTCATCGTCATCCTCACTCCTCCACATCGCCGGATCTGCTTACGCCTATGCATCGTCGGATCTACTCATGACTCTGCATCGCCAGATCTACTCACAGTGCCCAATGTAAGCCTACGCTATTAGAAGAAAATACAGAAATCTATGTTGCTTTTGCTCTCAGATTTTTTCTTATTTTTTCAGTTCTTGTTGAATTATGTATATTTGTTATATACAGATTATATATTTGTGGTATATTTCTTGCATATTATGTGCATACAGTCTTTATTATAATCATTGTGCAATTTACATTTACAGGAAATTAATTTTTCTATATATTTGTTGTATATAACTTGTATATTATGTGTATATTTATTGTATATTACGTGTATACAACCTAATTTCTATAAATGTGCAACTCATCACAACATGAAATTGTTTTTCTGTATGATTTCTGTATATCTAAAAAATCTGAAAAACAACAAGCTTTAATTGATTTTAAAGAGATTTTGAAAACAATTTTTATTTTCATTTTTTTTTGTGAAAATGCATGCTCTTTTTAAAAACTAACAAAAACATCGTTCATTTTTTTTTTACTTGTTTTCTTGTTTTTTCAATTATTGTTAAATTCTGTATATTTTCTATATATTAAGAAATTCAATTATGCACATTAAGCAATTCAATTATGTAGGTAATGAGTTGTTTTGTATATTTTTTGAATATTTCTTGTATATTTTGTATACAAGTTGTATATTTGTTGAATATTTCTTGTATACAACATATTTTTTGCACATGAAGCAATTCAATTATGCAGGTAATGAGTTGTTCTATATATTTTTTTTGAATATTTCTTGTATATTTTGTATACAGGTTGTATATTTATTGAATATTTCTTGTATATTCTGTATACAAGTTATATATTTGTTGAATATTTATTGTATATTTCTTGTGTACAACATGCTTCCTTCACGTGAAGCAATTCAATTCTGCAGGTAATGAGTTGTTCTATATATTTCTTGTATATTCTGTATACAGGTTGTATATTTATTGAATATTTCTTGTATATTTCTTGTATACAACATGCTTTCATTACATGAAGCAATTCAATTGCTTCATATATATTTCATGTATACAACATGTTTCCTTTACATGAAGCAAGTCAATTCTATTGGTAATAAGTTGTTCTATATATTTTTTGTATACAGGTTATATATTTGTCGTATATTTCTTATATATCATGTATATATAATCTATATATTGCCTATTTTTATGAGCATAATTCAACTGTCTCTGCAAAAATATATTGTATGTATATTTTATTTACAATAAACGCATATACATACAATGCAGTACATCAGTTTCAATACAAATAAAATTTTGACTGCTAAATACAATGCAGTACATTAGTTTCACTACATCCGAGGTTTTGTTGCAATACAAATAATGTCCAATAATGTATTCAATTATCATTGTCTCTTCATGCAGAACAGAAATTAGTCTCTTGCTGCGAATATATCTTGCATACATGGATTGAAGCTTCTGTCAAAATAAAATCTACTGTAATAATATTTGATATTGTTGGAGAATGATCAAAACAGAATCTATTGTCAAGCAAACTTAGGGCACAAAAAGATTGAACAGTTCAAGAACGAAGAAGTGTGATGCTAGACGTAGTCGAAGAAGCAAATAATATCACGAAAAACAGAGACTGAATGTTGACGGAAATCGGTGAAGCATGCACAAATGCAAAATCACAAACGAAGAACAGAAAGACGAGTTGCAACGTCGCAAATAGAGCAAAGAAAAACAACGAGAATTTAGGGCAGCGACAAACAGAAATGATTTCACAATGGATGCTCTATTCTTCTTCACTCACAGACTGCGTTAGCAGTTCCTCTTCTTCTTTGTTTCAGTCCAAACCAGCACCAATCCCCTGTTCATGATTTTTCAATAGCAGCAGCAAGAAAACTCCAACCACAAAACCAGCAAATCACAATTCTTCGAATATAACAAGGTTAGAACGCGTTCTTTTGTAATACGGTATTAACGAAAATAAAATGAATATGTTGATATAAATGATAAAATCAAAGTTAAACAAAATTTTTTAGAAAATATTTTTATGATAATGTTATTTTCTGTAATTTTTTCAATAGTAAAATATGCCAAAGCCTAACACAGAATCACGGCCCAACATTATGGAGCCCAAAATCAAAACCTAATCCAGCCCATGTGCACATGAATGAAGCAAATGTAAAATTGAATGGCAAAAATGTGAATTTGAAGCAATCACCCGGGTACGACTGGAATTTCGTAATGGCAGCATGTGTAAATCTGTGGAACAATGCATGGCTGGACTGGAAGTTAAATATGGGACGTGAATTGTGTGCAATAATTGAATGGCAAGATTGTAAATACTTTGATCAAAGGCTGGGTCAACTGTCACAAGATTTAGGGCGTGAATTTGTGAAACAAAAGTGAAGGCAAGAGACGTATTTTGAGGAATTCATGATCGGTCGACCGTCCACAAATTAGGGATCAAATGTTGTGTGCAACTGTGCAATGGCAAGGTTTGTAATTAAGAAGAGAAGAAAGGGTGAATTGATTTAAAGAAGAAGACAAAAAACGAAAGCACCAAATTTGCTCCAAACACGATCCTGCGTTTCAACTTTCATATTAGCCAAATTAGTATTGAATTTTCATATTTTTTGATTTCATGTGCGATTAGAACTTAAGGGCATTCTCAATGTCCAAGTTTAATAAATCTTTCACGTCATCAATTTCATTATTTACATCATCAACTTATTAAATTCACACTCACAATACTACAAGTTTATTAGACTGTAATATATGAGTCCCACAATCACATTAATTCATTAAATACACTAATCATAATATTTCATTCATAAAATATAATTTTTTTTAAAATACTTATTATTTACATTTAAATTAAAAATATATATAATTATTTAAATTTATATAACAAATTATATTTTTAATAATTAATTATTAAAAAAATATATTTTTAAATTATTTTTCTAAAATATTAAAATTTAAATATCACTAATCGTTATTTTAAATAATTATTTAAAAAAATTTTTGTTAAGAGTTTTTAAACTATTTATTTATTTTAAAAATTATATATATTATTTATTTTTAAAAATAACAATTTATTTATATTTAAAATTAAAATTTATTCTTAATAATTTTTGAAAAATATTATTAAAAATTTGAATATATATATATATATATTTATTTATTTATTTATTTACAAAATATATCTATTATTTAAAAATAATTTTAATTTTATTTTAACTTAAGATAATGTTTTATTTTATAAATTAAAAATAAATATATCTTAATTTTTTTATTTAAAATATTAATTTTAAAATTATTTATCAATTTTAATTATTTAAATATAAATATAAATATATATATATATATATATATATATTGGGGCTGCAGCCTACAACGCCAGAAATTCTGGGAGTTGAAGGCTGTAGTACCTTTAACTAAAAAAAATTAAAAAAAATTAAAAAATAAAAAAACACTCACGAAGCGCTCGTTCTTCATCGAGCGCTTGGTGACTGTAATTGGCGTTAGACGCCCAACAATGGGCTCTTGATGCTAATCTGGGACATTTCCCAGCATTACTGTTGCCCTTATAGCTAGTGTCTAATTAGGAGTCTAAACATGGCTATATAAAGAGCATGTACGTAGAGTCTTTGACTTCATTATTGTTTTACAAGTCGAGAATTCATATTATTTCATTATTCATGTGTTGAAGACTATTGACAGCCAAAGAGCAAAAAAAGTTGAGTAAGAGGAGAACAAAAATCTAAGAAGAAGGTGAAGAACAAAATTATACGAGGGTATGCTCTTTCATTTACTTAATTCTTTGATTTGTAATCTTTACGCCATGTCTGACTAAATATTTTAATTTATATGATGTAATTTAGATTGTAGAATCTTTTGATTTTTATTTTGATTAATATATTTTGAGGTATTATTTTATATTATATGTGTTTAATGCTTTTTATTGATTGTCCACCCATTAACTGATTTCAGATTGTTGAACTAACTCGGGATAGAGGTTCAATAATTAGAAAGTCAAGTATAGACCTATCTGAATTAATTGACTAGGAGGTTGTACGTGATTAATATATTTAATGCATTAGTTTATTTACTGTACGCCTCAGAAGGGGGTATTAAGCAATTTAACTGATAGAATCAAGGCGTTTCGGGAGAGAGTTTTGATTATTAGTGCTATAACATACAAGAACAGAGTTTAGATTAATTGAAATAAAAAATAAAGGTGAATACATGATATTTTATATCCTAAAATCTTAATTAGTATAGTTTTCAATTTAATATTCGGCTATTTACAATTCACTTTTGATTTAATTTAAGTCTTTAGTATTTAATTTAATTTGACGTCTTAATAAAGTTGATACTAAAACTATATTGAGATTTTAGATAATAACCACATACTATTCTTAGAGGACAATAATCCAGTAATTTACCGTGTATTACTATTGCGATCCTGTAAACTTGTTGTTACAACCCACTCCTGGGCCGACAGTGCATCTGCACCTGTGCACGGAGGCGTCCGCACCTGTGCACAGGGGCCTCCGCACCTATGGTGACTCACAAGGTACTGTCCCATTCCCTTGGGATTTTCTCGCCTACGCAGAGTTTCGAGACCACGACTTGGGGCTTAAGTACATAGATTTCACGAAATTTGCTACTATGAGCCATTGTAAGAAAACCCCAAGGGGAGGGAACAATATCTTGTGAGTCACAGAAGGTGCGGAGGCCCTTGTGCACAGGTGCAAATGCATTGTGGGCCCAGGAGTGGGTTGTGAGAATTAAAAAATGCCTTTTTATTGTCACAACCCACTTCTAGGCCCATAGTGCATCCGCACCTGTGCATAGGGGCCTCCCCACCTGCAGTGACTCACAAGGTACTGTTCCCTCCCATTAGGGTTTTCTCGCCTCTGCAGAGTTTTGAACCTACGACTTGTGACTCACAAGTGCGAAGGCCCTTGTGCACAGGTGTGGATGCACTGTGGGCCCAGGAGTGGGTTGTGACACTTGCAGTGATCCCAATAGCTTCAAATTAAAAATTAACATTTATATTAAAGATATATTCTTTAACTTAATTTTTATGTAGTCAAACATTCCTCCTCACTTAGGTTTGGATGGAAGATACTCCCTAATGGGCTGTTGCTTGCTTTTGTTTTTTAGTTTCCTTATTTTTGAATTAGAAAATATCTTGTCGATTTAAAAAAAAAAAGTCTTTCTCACTAGTTTAGGAGGAAACCAAAGAGTGATTTCCCTCTAATTAAATTCATGTCTACAAACCTTGCAACTTGGAGTGGAGCACGTGCCAATTTATGGCTAAGAATTTAAAGTTCATTCATTATTTTTCAGAAAAGTACATTTATAACAAAAATTCAATCATATATATACATATACATATTGTAATACCTAAAATTTTAGTGTTGTAATACCTAAAATTTGGATTAAAAAAAAAATTTACTGTTCAAAAATACAGTTACTATTCAAAAATATAGTCACTATTTTGTTGGCAGACAAATTAAGGTTCGGTGATTACTGTAGCCACAGTAACAAACTATTAACAACTGTGCAGTTTCGCCTTTTTCTGCCAAAAAATCTATATACCCCCCTCCCCTCATTCTAAAAATTCATTCCAGCAAGAAAGAAATAATTTCCTTGCTTATTCTCTTTTCTTCTCTTGTTTTTCGGCTGTTTTAGACAACAATTATAGTAGTAGGAAGGGGAAAGCCCCAATTTTTACATAGAAAGTAGTAAAAATCTACTGTTGAAGCAATTGGAGGTTTTTTTTTATCAAAACAGGTATAATAACTCTGCTTTAGTCTCTATTTAAGATTGGAAGTGTCGTTGTTAATTTCAGTACGCATACGTAGTTTGCAGTTCATATCTATGATATTGTTCATATATACAATACTGTTCATGGGCAGCTATTAAATCATATTTTCTTTCAAAACGTAGATCCTGAAGACTGTTGGCCAAAGACTCGGAATAAGTTGAAATAATATTGCAAGGATTCAGAGAATTATGTAACACCCCAAAGTTTTTACACGCACACAACTCGAAAATGAATTTTTAAAATTATGAAATAAATATAAAAATGTGTGAAAACATGTTTTAAATGACTATTATATGATATAGTATGAAAATAAAATAATTTTAGATGTTTAAAAATGGGAAAAATGTTGAAAATGCATGAAAAAATTGGGGTACCATGTGGGTGACCGCGGTTACCAGAGAATGACCGCGGTCATCAGTGCAAAATCTCGAAAAAATTAGGTCACCGTGGTGACCGCGGTCATTATGCGAAATTTAAGCCGTTTTGAGCCCTAAATTCTTCATTTCACACACAAAAAGTTCCTGAGTTGAGCCAGAATTCCAGAGAGACGATCCAGAGCTAATTCAAGGAAGAGCTAAGGGTCTAAGGTAGGAATCTGAACTTTTAAATCATTTAAGCTTCAATTCTATCGATTCATTCAGATTCCGTATAGAAAATAAGGATTTTGAGGGTTTTGATTGCATAAAATGATCCGGAACCCTATGAGCTCGGATCTTCCTTCTAAACTGACAAATTATCGATCTAAAACTGAATTCTGGAGGTTTTGACTATTCATTTGCAGTTTTAGACGAATCCAGAGAAAAGTTGCATATCTGGAGGATTTTTGGAGGGTGCAAATCGCTTGATAGGTAATAAAACCCAATCTATTCCTCTTTTGGAGTTGTAGTCAGTTCTAAATGTGTTCTATTCTTAGTTTGGAATGCGTTGACTGTAATTTCATATTTT
>JAJIYU010002316.1:0-31029 GCA_030144865.1 Tinospora cordifolia
GCTAATTTTCTCCTTTTAAATTATTTATTTTTGCATTTATTTGATGTTTTATTCCATTTTTTTTTCTACATGTATGTGTATATATTTCATACTTTTATTTTCTGATATGTATATTATTTGCTTTACCTAGATCATTAATTCAATAATGGTCCATAATTCTTTATACCTATACTATTGGATAAATTAATTGACAAAAATTATTGTTTATTCATTCTAAATTATAAGGTATTACATCTTAATAAACCATCGTCTTGTTTTAGTATTTCAAACAGTCTCAATCACATCAAACATCACACAATACACTAGAAAAATAATTCAAACTATGCATGCAAGTTACATGATAAAATGCGCAAATAACAATGAGATTTAGATGCATATACTCCTAGTCATGCATGCCATATTTGAATAAATCCAAATGCAAGATCATGTCATGAACTAATTACGCATGGATTAAATAATTCATCATACAATACACATCATTCAAATAAGCCAAACTGTTTCAAATCCATTTCCTAATAAAATTCTAATAACCTAGAACTATTCACGCAAATGTTTTGAATCTTAAATCCATATAATACAAATGAACAAGGAAGTCACGCTCACCTGATTTCGCCGATCCTCAAGGCTTCTTGCTTTCCTTCGAGATCCTCGATGCGCTAAAATGTATAAATCTGAAATCTAATACTTACTAGAACTACTCTTAAGCTTAAATAATTTCTAAGAAAATTTTGGAGTTCAAACTTTACATCTAACTAATTTAGGGTTATTCTAAAATTTTATATATTCTACTTAAAATAGTTTTTGAGTCTTCTAAATTTCTTTAATTTGAAATTTCAACTTTAATAATTTACTAACAAGCCTTTATCATATAATCAGAGTTCTAATAACTTAATCGTTGTAATTTAAATAATTTATTAATATCATGATCAATTTAATTACAAACAAAATAAGACTTCTAGATGTTTCATGTTTAATTTCGAAGTCTAAGATTTTAGTATTTTCTTATAAAAGATTTTTAATTCAAGAAGTTTATTTTTTCATGTTTTCAACTACTTTAAATTAATGAATTCTAAACTTCTAGTATTAGAAAAAATTATTGATATGTTGGAGAACCATTTCCCCAATTCTAATTGAAAAGATTAATTTATTTAATTTTATTAAATCAAATTATCCTCATATTCAATAATTAATAATTAATCTAATATTAAACTTATTAAATTTGAATTATTAAATAAAATTTTCTAAATATGTCTTTACAAATGAATGACTTATTAAATTTCTATTTGCTCTAAACTTCTAATTTCTAATTTTATTTCGTTTTCGTATAAATAATCATCAAAATAAATTTTTTATTATTTTAAAAATTAAAAATCTAAGATATAACTCGTGTTATCTTCTTCGTGCGAACTACGTCAATGAAGAAATCCCTTGTTGCATGTTGCCCTTCTTGCAGATCGCAACTGTTGCCATTTCCTCCACGTGCGAAGACGATAGCCGTGCACCAACAACACCCAAAATTTCAATTTTGATCTTCGTGTTCGATTATCATCTTCGCGAATCCAATTCACACATCAATAGAATGCATAAAATCAAAATCAGAATTTTCGGTCCTCTTCTTCTTGTTGTTTCATTATCAAATCACCAAATCACATTCAGACGAATTTCCAGCAACTCAAGATTCAATTCACGTTCGACAACTCTAATCTTCTCTTTGTTCACCATCTTCGAATTACAATCGAACATAAAATCCCCAAATTTACGTTCAACTTCTTCTTCTCCTTCTCAATCGCGAACCAGCTACACGTGTTCTTCAATTTCAGCTCCTTTCACGGTTTTTCTTATTTATCAAACAACCATCAAAAATTTCCAAATCAAACCAGAATTTTGAATGACAAAACTTCATATTTTGCTCCCTGTTCTTTGGTTTGTTCTCTGTTTCACGGACCAGCAAGCATCGTTCTTTGTTCAGTTCGGCCAAGCAAAGCCAATAAACTCAACTGCGGTCCAAGAAACATATGACACACAACCCAGAAAAATTTCCAGATCTTGCTCTGTTTTGACATCCCTCTTCCTATTCGGTCTTCCTTACACGTGATACAACAACGTTCGGCTGAACGGTTTGCTGCTCAAGATCATGCAACTTCTCCTTTTCTTCTGGTCTAAGCGAATTGCCCAAACTTCCAACAGCAACTGATGTTCGTCCTTTCACAAACAGAACTACCGCTCACCCCTTTCCTCTGCCTCATGGACGTTAATCAGGCAGCAACCAACAGCAGCCATACCTGCAGCAGCAGCAGCAACGGCATCAGCAATAGCAACCACAGTAGTAGCAGCAAACTGCACTGCTTTGCTCGTTCTCCTCTGTTCTTCCTCTGCTTAGCCTGTCTTGAGTCTTATTCTTCCCTTATTCGTGCAACAAGAAGCCCCGAGCAGCCGCAGCAGCATTCATCTTTCTCCGTGAACAACACCATCCACAGCTTCTATTTATTTTTTTATTTTTATTTTTTTGTTCTTCTTTGTCGTTCAACCCACAAATGCATCAGGAAACCCAAATTTCAGATTGTTTCCTCTTCTTGTTCGTCCATCACAGCAGCAATGCGCAACCCACACGACTGTTGGTCGTTTTTTCCCTTTTTCTTCATCCCAATGCAGCTGTTTGTTCTAGATCCCGAAACCCTCTTCTTCTTCTCTCACACTGCGCAGCAGTTGCTTCTTCCCTATGCACAACTATGAATTATCCCTTTTCCTCCCCTGTTCTTCCCTCTAAAACCCAAAACATAGCAACAACCTGTACTCTTCTTCCTCACACTAGACTGCAGAAAACAAAAGCCAATCTAAACCCCTTCTGCGTGACTATTCCTAACTCATCTACTTTGCTCGCCTTCTTCTTCTTCACCAAAAAGCAGTAGAGCACACACTTCGTCTAGATTCTTCTGTTCCTCTGCTCTTCCCTTCAAATGTTGAAACACAATTCTTACGTTTTCTAGTTGTTTCACATATTTCTTGCTCGTCAAGCCACAATGAATCGATTTCTCTATTGTTTTTTTTTCCTAAACTCAGATTTTCTGAGTTATTCTAGTCACTAATTTTTTTTAAATTTTTTTTTTACTTATAGTTTTATTATAAGCATAGATATATGTTCCTATATTTATTTATTTATTTTTTTAATTAAGATTTTCATTCTCAACTAATAATTCTGTCAAACACAAAATAATTCGAAGTTAAGTTTCATTGTCCAGTAATGATTTCTTTTAACAAGAACAGTTTAATATTTAATTTCATTAGGCAACAATTTCAATCAATCAATATTAATGGTATTTCTCAACTCACTCTTTAATTAAAATTTTTTTACATAGGTTATTATTATTTTTTTCTCATTTTCTTGCGAAATAATATTTTATTTTATATTTGCTCACGACTAGCATACTCGAAAAATTTCAGGGTGTTACAATTTGACAACATGACTGCATATCACTGATACCAAGAGTTAAATGAGCACCTAAACGTGCTAGGGGCTACAAGACCCCACAGAGTTGCATTGGCCACACATCAATTTAAGAGACTAGCCAAGAGTTGGTGGCAGATACTAAAGATAAATCTGAACACTGAAATTCTATACATGAACTGGGAAGAATTTAGATAAATATTCTATGAGAAATTCTTTCCAAAGGCCACACAAATGTAGATCCAGTTTGAGTTCATCACATTGACTCAAAGAGACACGACTATGTTTGAATATGAGGTCAACTTTACTAAATTGGCCAACTTTGCACCTGAACTGGTCAGGGATGAGAAAATGAAGGCCCATAGGTTTACAAAAGGCCTGAAAATTAAAATTCGCAGAGTGGTGAATCCAATGGGTCTGAAGACTTTTAGGGAAGTCGTGGAGAAAACACTATTGACAGAGTGAGAGGTCAACTTAGAGCAGAAGTTGAGAAACAAAGGCAAGAGACCAAGCAATAGCAAAGAGTTTCGAGGGAACCGAAAGAAGCAGAACAAAAATCAGCCACCAGGGCAACAAAACCAAGGCAGAGTTGACAAGCAGCAGGCTTAGAGAGAAGGAGCTTGCTACAGCTGTGGACAGAATGGACATCTTGCCAAGGACTATCAGAACTAGGGACCACAGAAACAAATCCAAGGGCAAAATAATTGTTAGGGCAGGAACCACAGTGGACGTGGACAGCAACAACCACAAAAGAGGCAACCCCAGCAACAGTAGCAACAGCAGGGCAGACAGAATCAGGCCTAATTGTTTGCTATTGAGGATGGACAGGCTGACCTAGCTTCGACTATCGTAGGTATATTCCTACTGTTTAATGTTATTGTCAAGATCTTGTTTTATTCAGGTGCCACTAAGTTATTTGTGTCATAAGACCTAGTTAGGAGATTACAAATAGTGATGTCCACAACACTAGAACCATTGTATGTATCCACTCCCATAGAAACTACAGTGACTGCCTGAAAAACTTGTACATGTGAGTTGAGATTTGGAGATAAACTAATAACTACTAACCTTAGAATGTTACCTTTCCATAGTTATGATGTGATATTGGGCATGGACTAGTTAACCCAGTTCCAAGCTTATATTGATTGCCTAAGACAGAAACTCACATTGACTCTACCATCTAGTGAAGTAGTGAAGGTCAAGGGGGATATGCAAAGATTATCCCGAAGCCCTATGACCATTGTGCTGCATTGCATAAGGTAAAGTGAGGACTTCACAAAGGTTTTGGATGATGATATTAGAGAATCGAAAGATATTCGAGAGATACCTATAGTGCGAGAGTATCCAGATGTGTTTTTAGATGATTTACATGGACTACCACCACACAGACACATAGAGTTCAAGATTGAACTGCATCCAGGCACAAACCCTATAGTCAGTCTTCCCTATAGAATGACGCCAGTAGAGTTGATCGAACTTAAGGCACAGCTCGATGAACTCCGTGAGAAGGGATTCATTAGACCTAATGAATCACCATGGGGAGCTCCTGTACTATTTGTGAAGAAGAAAGATGTCTCAATGAGGTTATGTTTTTTCTATAAGAAGATCAACCAAGTGACCATAAAGAATAAGGATCATTTACCCAAGATAGATGATTTTTTCAATCAGTTGAGGGGAGCCACCCATTCCTCCAAAATTGATCTAAGGTCAGGTTACCGCCAGTTGAGGATCAGGGAGGCAAATATCCATAAGACAGCCTTCAGAATTGAATATGGGCGTTTCAAGCTTACAGTGATGTCGTTTGGTTTAACTAATGCATCAGCCTCATTGACTTGATGAATAAATTCTTTTGACAGTATATGGATCAATTCATAGTAGTATTCATGGATGATATCCTAATTTACTCCTAGAGCACTTGAAGATTGTAGTAAGCACACTAAGGAGAAATGAGTTGTATACTAAGTTCAGCAAGTGCGAGTTATGGATGCAGACGGTCAAGTTTCTTGCCCACGTAGTTTCAGCTGAAGGGATATTAGTCAATCTCAATAAAGTGGAGTTGGTAGCTAATTGGAAGCAGCCAAAAACAGTGACAAAAATCAAAAGTTTCTTGGGTTTGGCAGGATATTACTGCAGGCTTATCCAAGACTTATTAAAGTTAGTTAGACACATGACTAAGCTGACCAGGAAAGGTGAAAAGTTCATCTGGGATGAAAGATGTGAGGGATCTTTCCAAGAGTTAAAGAAGAGGTTGACTTCAGCTCCAATTTAGGTTACCCCTATTCATGGTGTTGGATACGTTTTATATACTGATGCCTCACAAAACGAACTCGGTGCTGTATTGATGCAAGAGGGTAAAGTTATTGCTTATGCCTCCAGTAACCGAAAACCAATGAACAGAACTATCCTATACATGACATGGAACAAGCTGCTATCGTGTTTGCCTTAAAGATTTGGAGGCACTATCTCTATGGAGAGAAATTCGACCTATTTTCATATCATAAGAGCCTGAAATACATCTATACTCAAAAAGAACTAAATCTAAAACAATGACGATGGATGAGTTTCTAAAGGACTATGACTTCCAACTCAACTTCCATCCAAGAAAGGCTAATATTGTAGCTGATGCCCTTAGCATAAAGTTTGATAAGAGGAATGAAGAGGAATGAGGAGAAAGGGCATATGTATCAACTGGTCAATAACTACAACTTGGGTGTAACCTCAGATAGTAAGCAAGCATGTAACACCCTGGGATTTTTCGAGAGCGTACACGTCGTGAGTAATAATAAGATAAAATAAAATAAATAATAGTTTTATGATAATAATAAATATATGAATTTTACATTAATATAAATATTTGAAAACAATAATAACAATAATGAAAATAAACAAATTAGATTCATGTTCTATTTAAATGTAAATATAGATTATACGTTAGAAAATAAATTATTTTATAGCTTACTCGTACAAGCATGAAGGCTCGAGCGTGATGACACAAGTGATTAAAAAACGAAAGTGCAATGGCGCGAGTGACATGAAAACAAAAAAAAATAGATCATTTGGGAAAGAAAAATAGTAATAAATAAACAAATAAGTTAAAACCTTATTTTATTTAAATATATGTGTAAACTATGGTTAGGGAAAAATAATCAAACAAAAAATAGATTATAATTGTAACACCTCAGAATTTTGCGAGCACGCTACATCGCGAGTAACATTATTCATAGAAAAAAGAGGGAAGAACATTGAAAACTTGCTTCGCAAATTTAAGGCAAAACAATAAATAAATAAATGGGATAATCTGAATGGTGACCGAAAAAAAAAATTCTAAAAATTCGGTTATCATGATTCGGATAAAGAAGTGTATAGAATTTTTTCGGAATTGGGTTATGTTGAACAAAATCAGAGAAGTTAAAAAAAAAAAAGAAAAGAAAATCTGAAGATAGGAATTTGCTGGAAGTCGACAGAAGAATCACGAACAAAAACAGAAAACGTGCTCTGTTTTTTTTTTTTTTTGTGGCAGCGTGAATCTAGGTGTTGATGGTCGTGGTGAGAAGAAACCAGATTTTGATGTTGAAAATTCTAGTTTTTGGGCTGAAATGAAACAGAAAGTGATGCAAAGAAGAAAAACGAAATCTGATTTTGTTGATGGGGCAATCGATGAGGAAGAACACTGCAATTCAATTTTCTGCGTTTGGGTAACTGGAAAGCACAGGAAGCACGCTGGAAATTTGGGTTTAAATTCAAAATATTCTAGGTTCGATCGTGATGGCAGAGGAAGGAAAGGAAATAGGAAGCAGCAGTTGTTGCTGCCAGACGGTGAAGAACGCGAGCTGGCTAGGCTGTGCAAATAGTGAAACAATTTAGATAGAAATGCTAGAGACTGATAGTCTCTCAGGCTGTTAGAGCATAAGCTCTGATAAGAAATAGAAACAGAGAGAGCAAGAACAGAAACGAAGAGGAGAAGGACAGAGGAGTTCTGAGAAAGTTCAATATGTGTTCTCTGTTATTCAGTTTTTATAAATCTGTACAGTTTGCATATAAATAATACATTCCAGGCTAAGCTAACTAACACATGTAGCTTTACTATTGGACAGATGTAATGTACAAGTGGCTGAAGCTCATTGGTCAGATCCAATCTGGAAACTATCTCTAACTGTCTGGCTCTGTTGGTTCAACATCACTGTCGACGGTTTCAACTGCATTACTCTGGTTAATAGTTTTACTTTGGTTAACATCCCTCCTCAAGCGAACCGGAGAGGGAACCACGGTGAGCTTGCAGCGGAGACGAAGAAACTGTAAAGAAGAGAGAGGCTTTGTCAAGATATCAGCCACTTGATTAGCAGAAGGAATATGGTGAACCAGTAAGGTGCCATGAACAACCCGATGCCGAACAAAATGATAGTCCAATTCTATATGTTTAGTTCGGGCATGCAGGACAGGGTTGGAAGCAAGGTGAATGGAACTCAGGTTGTCACAGAAAAGCATAGGCGTGGAGACAGATGGGAGTCCAATCTCACCGAGTAGGGACTCAATCCAAGAGACTTCGGCAGCAGCATGAGCAAGAGCACGGTACTCAGATTCAGTATTAGACCGAGAAATGACATGTTGCTTGGAGGACGACCATGAGATGAGATTAAGACCAAGGAAGTGCATCTACGATCATCAGGGCAACTAGCCCAATCAGCATCAGCATAGCATGTGAGGGACAGTTCAGGAGAAGGGTAGAGCACAAGACCAAGGGAGGAAGTACCATGAAGATAACGGAGGATCCTCTTAACTGCCTGCTAGTGAGAGGAAGTGGGGGTATGCATGAATTGACACACCCGGTTAACAGCAAAGCTAATATCCGGCCGAGTGATTGTGCAATATTGAAGCGCACCAACAATTTGGCGGTAGAGAGTGGGATCAGCAAGAGGCTCACCATCATACCGAGAGAGAGGAGGATGAGAGACCATAGGAGTGGTGATAGCTTTGCAGGTTGACATAGCAGCTCGTGCAAGTAGGTGTTCAATATACTTGGACTGAGACAGATGCAGGCCATTGGAAGCTGCAGAAACCGAAATGCCAAGAAAATAGGAGAGAGAGCCAAGATCTTTGAGAGCAAATTGTTGATTGAGAGAGGTTATCAACACAGCAACAGCAGAAGCATCAGAGCCTGTGACGATAATATCATCGACATAGACTAGAACAAGCATCAAGACAGTAGCATGAGAGTAGATAAACAGGGAAGGATCAGCACGAGAAGAGACAAACCCATACGACAGTAGGGAATTGCTCAATTTAGTGTACCAGGCACGGGGAGACTGCTTGAAACCGTAGATAGCTTTGTGAAGACGGCAAACAAGAGGTGGGACAGCACGCACAGTGAACCCAGGTGGTTGTGACATATACACTTCCTCAATGAGATCACCATTGAGGAAGGCATTGTGTACATCAAGCTGTTTAATGGGCCAAGTAAATGTGAGAGCAAGGGTGAGTACAATGCGAATTGTTGGAGGCTTCATAACTGGACTGAAGGTCTCAAAATAATCAAGTCCATAGGTTTGATTGAATCCCTTAGCCACTAGCCGGGCCTTATGACGCTCAAGAGATCCATCAGACCGAAACTTGAGTTTAAAAGCCCATTTGCTGCCAATGAGAGACTTCCCAGGAGGGAGAGGAACCAAGGACCAAGTGCCATTCTTAGAAAGAGCCTCAAGTTCAGCATGCATAGCATCCTTCCATGCCGGCGATGACAAGGCTTTTGAGACACAAGAGGGTTCTAATAACTCCAAAGATGGGTTAGCAACAGCAAGTAGTAATTTTGGTTTGAAGATGCCGGACTTAGCACGCGTAATCATAGGGTGAATATTGGAAGGAGCTGGCTGCAGCAGCTCATGCTGACTAGGAGCAGGTGAGAGAACACTCTGTACAGGCTCAAGAACAGGTGTGGCAGCTGAATCTGATGAAGCAGAGGAAGCAGCAGCAGGCTCTTTATTTGAAGTGGTGATAGACGAAGGTGATGAAGATGCAGGGGGCTGCAGCATGTGAGAAGACAGCACAGGCAAGGGAGCTGTGTGGGGTATGACAGGAGTAGCAGTATTGGGTGCAGCAATAGAAATAGCAGCAGGAAACAAACTTTCATCAAATAGAACATGTCTAGAAATGTACAGCCGACCAGTTGGAAAATGGAAGCATAAGTAGCCTTTGTGAGAGCTGTTGTAGCCCAAGAAAGTGCACAAGAGAGATCATGATTCCAATTTGTGCTTCATGTAGGGTCGTAGATAGGGGTAGCATGCACACCCAAACACCCGCAAGTGATCAATACATGGTTCCGTCCTGTACAATAGAGAATATGGAAACCGATTTTGCAGCACTGATGTTGGAAGGCGATTAATTAGGTAGACACTGGTGAGGAAAGCATAGGACCAAAACTGTAAGGGCATGGAGCTGTGAGCGAGTAAGGTGAGTCCCATCTCCACAATATGTCGGTGCTTACGTTCAGCTCTACCATTCTGTTCAGGTGTGTATGGGCAAGAGACTCTATGAGCTATACCCAAGGAAGCAAGTTTAGCAGTAAGAGACTGAAATTCACCACCCCAATCGCTTTGGAAGGCCTTGATATTAGACTGAAATTGGTTTCGAACCATGGCATGGAACTGAGTGAAGTACTTAATTGTTTCATCTTTCGTCCGGAGTAGATAAAGCCAAGAGTAACGTGAGTAATCATCCACAAATAATAGAAAATAACGAGCACCAATTATAGAAATAATGGGGGCTGGACCCCAAACATCAGAGTGTATTAATTCAAAAGGTCTTGAAGCATGTGACATAGACATAGGGAATGGAAGTTTATGACTCTTGGCAAGACAACATGACTTACACTTTGACAATGGTAGAGAAGACACATCAAACTTAGACGACAAATTAGACATAGCATGTAAAACATTATTTGAAGGATGACCTAGCCGAAGATGCCAAACCTGACAAGTGAAAGAGGCTGGAGAAGAGACAGTAGGTGAAGGGCCAAGAACAGGATCATTTGGAAGAGGTAGTCGATAAAGCCCATGCTCAAGAGGACCCCGAAGTAGTACTTGATTCGTTGCTCGGTCCTTCACAAGAAAATGAGTAGGATGAAACTCAACAAGGACATTATTGGTAGCACATAGTTTAGAGACACTAACTAACTGTTTTGAGATGTGAGGTGCATGTAAAACTTGATGCAGTGACAGTGGACGAACAGGAGAATTCACCAGAATAGAACCATGGTGAGAAATAGGGATAGACATACCATTCCCTACCACCACTTGATCGGAGCCTTGATACGCTGTTGGTTGCTGCAGAGAGTTGAAGTTTGGTGTAAGGTGATGAGTAGCCCCAGAATCCATATACCAAGTACCATCTGTAACCGTTTGAGGAGTGGCTTGAGTAGAGAAGTATGCTGCAGGTGTAGCTGATGTCGACGGTTTAGCTGCTTGTGGATAGGATGTAGTATTCAAGCGCTGGTAACAGTTGAGAGCAATGTGCCCCTGCTTACCACAAATCTAACATCGAGGGCGATTCTTTGATGGACGCCAGCCTGCATTGAAGGGATGTGGAGATCTGTGAGGGGCTTGACCTAGAAGGCTGGATGGTGTGGTAGATGTACCAGATTGCTGAACTGTGGCCGAGGAGCGACTGAGATGTTTGCTGGAGTAGCAGCATGCATTACTGGTCGTGGTTTGTTTGTAAATGCAATGTTGGCTTGTGGTATGTTCAGCGTATCGACTGCATTTTGACGCTGCAATCTTAAATCATAGGACATAAATTGGCTATGAGCTTCTTGAAGTGACGGAGTAATTGCTCGAGCTTGCAGAGACGTCACCAGAGGATTATACTCAGCACCTAAACCTTGGTAGAAGTAAATTAGCTAGTCTTTGGGAGTAACCAGTTCACCAATAGAGGCAAGCTGATCGATAATCGTTTTGAGCTTCAAGAGATATTCATCAGCATTCAGTCCATCTTTTCGAACAGATTGGAGTGTTAGTCTCAGCTCCACCATGCGAGATTGAGAAGCTGATTCGTAAGTCTTGGCAAGAGAACTCTAGATCTCCGATGACCTGGAAAATGCTACTATTTGTGTCAACATGGAGTCCGAGAGAGATCCATAGATCCAGCTCATGACAAGCCTGTTGTAGTGCTCCCATGTGATGAACATTGGGTTTGGGGTAAGGCTCTGTGGATCCAGGCAACGTGGTGGCACAGGCTTCAGTTCATCCAGAAAGTCTTCAAGACCATGTGCGATGATGACATTGAGCAGCTGATTTTTCCACAGCAGATAATTAGTCCGATCGAGTTTGATTGATAGAGGCTGGCTTAAGGTTGGGAGCTTCAGATTCTGATTTCCCAACATTGAGGTTGCAGATGACGAAGGGGTTGAAGGAGACTAACTCATTTCAGTTGTTGAGCTCTGATACCATGAAACAATTTAGATAGAAATGTTGGAGACTGATAGTCTCTCAGGCTGTTAGAGCATAAGCTCTGATAAGAAATAGAAACAGAGAGAGCAAGAACAGAAACGAAGAGGAGAAGGACAGAAGAGTTCTGAGAAAGTTCAATATGTGTTCTCTGTTATTCAGTTTTTATAAATCTGTACAGTTTGCATATAAATAATACATTTCAGGCTAAGCTAACTAACACATGTAGCTTTACTATTGGACAGATGCAATGTACAAGTGGCTGAAGCTCATTGGTCAGATCCAATCTGGAAACTATCTCTAACTGTCTTGCTCTGTTGGTTCAACATCACTGTCGACGGTTTCAACTGCATTACTCTGGTTAATAGTTTTACTTTGGTTAACAAATAGGAAACAAGAAGTCGCGATCTGATTGTTGGTGCATAGCTGTTTCTTGTTACTTTGGTGTAGGTGAACCGAGGGAAAGAAGAAGATGAACAAGAAGCATGAACAAAGCATGCTCCGTCTTTTAGGACTAACAAGAACAAAGAACGGTTGAGTTTGATTTGTGAGCTTGGGGTGACGATGGAAGGGAGAAAAAGAGAAATCAGGGTTCTAATTTGGGTCTTGCTATTGCTACGGGAAGAATGAGGAAGAAGATGAAGACGAAGAGCATGGTGATGGTGATGAAGAATGATAAACAAGGGAAATGATGAAATTTGGTTTTGCCATGATTTGGTGTGGGGGCGTTGCAGCCGCAGGCCGTGAGCTATAACCATGTGTGTGATCTTGGAGCTGTGAACCAGATGAACGAATTCTGGTCATTGATGATGAAGAATGAAGACAGAGTGCTTTGGGGTCTGCTCTATACATGTGTGCCTGCTGTCCATTTGATACATAAGAAAGAGGAAGATGAAGCTTGGTAGAGACTTGTTGAAAAAAAATCTGGTTTCGTGGTTTGGTTGGTGCGTCCAGCAAAGAAGGGGAAGAAGCAAGCAGTTGGTTTTGGATCATCAGAACAGAAGAACAGAAGATGTGATTCGTGTGTGCGCGCAGTGGCCGACATGATGTAACGCGACGAAGATGATGTGAGGTACAAAAATTTGATTTTTTAATTTTAGATAGTATAAAAAAATTTATTTTTGTCAATTATAAATGTAAATAAAAAATAACAAAAATATTTTATTTAAATAGAATTTAAATAAATTAATTATGAAAATTAGTTTGGAATATTTCTTTAGTTGTTTGAATTAAATAAATTTAATATTAGATTATTTATTAATAAATTGTTGAACATGATGATTAATTGATTTAATAAAAATTAAATTAATGAATCTTTTAAATTAGGAAAAAAATAGTTTTCTAACACATTAATAGTTTTATTTAATATTAGAAGTTTAAAATCTTTTATAAGAAAAACATGAATTTTAAGTCCTGAAACTAAACTTCTAATATTTAGAAGTCTTATTTTGTTTGTAATTAAATTAATTATGATATTAATAAATTATTTAAATTGTGAAGATTCAATTATTAGAAATCTAATTTTATGAACAAGCTTACAATTAAATTATTAAAGTTTTAAATTCAAATTAAGGAGATTCAAAGGTATACAAATTCTAGAAATTAAGAATAATCTTAAATTAGTGGAAACTAATATTTAGACTTCCTAATTAAATTAGAAATCATTTAAATTGAGAATAAATTATTAAGTGGTAAATTTCAAGTTTGTACATTTTATAGTACGGATTACTCGAAGGAAAGCAAGGAGCCCTGAAGATCGGCGAAATCAGGTAAGTGTGACTTCCTTGCTCATATGTATTATATGGATTTAAAATTCAAAGCATTTGTTTGAATAGTTCTAGATTATTAGAGTCTTATTAGGAAATTGATTGAAATTGTTTGGTTTATTTAAATGTTGTGTGGTGTATGATGAATTATTTAAATGCATGCATAATTAGTTCATGACATGATAAAATATAAAGGTTTGCACTTAGATTTACTTAATTATGGCATGCAAGACTAGGAAAATATGCATTTAGATCTTATTGTTTACTCATGCACCTTATCATGTTAATTTGCAAGCATAGTTTGGATTATATTTTCTAATGTATTTTGTGATGCTTGATGTGATTGATATTGTTTGTAAAAAAAAAAAAAAGACGATGGTTTATTAAGAATCTACGTATCAGTGTGATTGTCGAGCCACAAGGCAGATCATAGGTATTCCCACCCGGAGCTGCCTGTGACAGCTCGAAGTGTTTGGGAGACAATACGAGCCATAGTAAGTACTTTCTCTTAGACTGTAATACTGAGATATAACTAATTTTAGATGGTACCAGTACCTGAAGCCTCTATGATTACGATTAGATTGTATCACAGAGAATACCGAGAGGCATCTCAACCCTCTTCCAGTCTTAGACTTCGACCAAAAACTAAATGAATGTTTGAAATGCCTAATGTTTAAAGTGGTTGTAATGTTTTGGATTGGGTCTGTATAATGTATGTGATGTGTAAGAACAATCCACTGGGCTTTCGAGCTCACTCCCACTTTATTTTTTTTAGGTACACATAGACGTAGATTTCTATAACCAACATCAGAAGACTCTCATCGCTGATTGATAATCTCATGGGGAGATTATTCGAGATAGGAGATGTAACACCCCGTAACTTCGTGATTTTGTCACATCATGAGTAAACATAAAACAAATAAAATAATAAATGAAAAAAAAAAAATATATATATATATATATATATATAAACAAATTATAATATAATAATATTCATACATATGATAGGAGTATTGAAGTAAAAAAGAAAATTTCACTACTAATCTGTTGAAGTAATTTAATAATATAAGATGTAAATAGTTTGAGTGATCAAAGGAAAAAAAAATATTCGGAAGTCGAGAAATTGGTATTTAGACCAAATAAAATAAGAATAATGATATTATCAAGGTATATAGACTTATAATAAGATTAATATAAATGTAAGAGATTGACATATATATACATATATAACCTATATGCGGGTTAAATTAAGAATATATAAACATAAACATAATAATGTTTAATTAAATTAACATAATTAGAAAAGGGGGGAAGGAAAGGAGGTGTGGTGAAGAAGCTGGGAGGCTGAATGCACCAAATTCATCTAGTTGAGTGGGGTGGTGTTGCAAGAATGGAGTCTCGAAGTGTCTGGATGGGAGAAGATTGAAGAAGAAGCTTGCTACTGCCGTGACGATGAAGAACTGAGAAGGATATGATAAAGTGAAGAAGTGGTTGTGGCTGTTAGTTGAGGAAGTAAAGAAATGCAAAGAAGAGGAAGAAGAACCAAGGCTGCTGTTGTAGAATGAAGAAGAATGCCATGCAGGGACGACAAATAGAAAACAAAGAATGAAGGAGTTGCTGTTGGACCGTGAGCTAGTTTTGCAGCCGCTGCTGTTGGACCGTGAGCTAGTTTTGCAGCCGCTGCTGCAAGGAAGAAAAAGAACAGAGGAAGCAAGAACGCAGGTAGCTCCCGCCATAATCTGAGGTGTAAATGAAGAAGTTGGCTGCTGCTACCTAAGTGGTTAGTGCTTTGTCGAATGAAGAGGTTGTTAGTGATGGTTGAGAGGACGTAAACAGAGCAGCATAGTTTTGCTGCTGCTGTTGCTCCCTAGCTGCTGAACGAGAAGAAGGGATGGAAGGAAGGAGAACAGAGTTATAATACTCTGTTGTTGCTGCCACTCTGGGTTGCAGCAGCTGCTCGGAATCATTATTGCAGAACCGTGATGGGAAACAAAAACAGAGGGGCAGAAATTTTGTTGCTGCTACGTTGAAGAAGACGAAGACGAAGAAGAATCAACTGCTCGGGAGTACGGTTGCACAAACATAGGGAAGTAGAGGAACCAAAGCAACGGTGCTCTGTTACAGCTGTTGCCGCTGCTGCCGAAGGATGGTGGAAAAACGAAGAAGATGGGAACTAGAAGAACTGTTGCATCGGAGCAGAACGGAAGAAGAAGTCGTGCAAGGATGAAAAACCGAAAACAGGGGGCATGTTGTGCTGTTACTAAGGTTGGGCGTCGTTGCATGAGCAGAGAAAAGAGGAACAAAGGTGCAGCTTCTACTGCTGTTCCCTGCTGCCGAACCAAGGAAGAAAACCAGCTCAGCTGGTTTGACGTCTGCTGCTACTGCTCCGGGTTACTGCTGCTGTTGAATGTGGAAAATAGAGAGGAAGAAACGACAGCAGCGTCTCGGTGGCATGTTCAGAGTGATGAAACCTGCTGCTGATGCCCTGTTTTGGAGATGAATGAATCGGACTACTGCATCTAATGGTTGAGCAGCTAGGAACCGTGAACAGCATGGGAGCCCATTTGTGATAACAAGAAGAGGAGGAAGTTTGGAAGCTCTGAGGAGGATTTTCAAGTGCGGATGTTGCAGCATGCATCACGGAAAAAGGACGAGCCATTCCTCTGGTTTGGCCGAGTGTGGAAAAACAGAGCATGAAGAAAGCAGCTGCAGTTGTTATTGTTAGACGTTGCAAACAAATAAGATCCATGATGGCTGCTAGTGGCTGCTGGTGTGAATTACAAGCAGAGAAGAGCAAGCCTTTGCTAGTGCAATTTGGATGACTGTTGCTGTTGGCCATGAGATTCACAAACAGAGACAGTGAAGAGAGCAAATTTCTGGATTGGATTTCTTATTCCCTGGTTCATGAGCTAGCTGAAACACGGTTGAATTAGTTGGGATTTCATATTTGTCCAATAGAAGTTGAAGGAATGCCATTTAATTGTGTTTCAATTCTTGGTTCGGCCAGCTGGTGGAAATAGAGGAGGTAAGGAAATCATTAAATTGTGATTAATCGTATTGCAGTATATTGAGTGAATAGGTGAAGGATTTAGCTAGTTTAATAATTTGATATGATTAATTAGAACAATAAACCTATGATAGATCTACTTGGTCTATAACAGGGAAATGTTAAGTTAAGAGGAAAAGTATTAGATTAATGTTTATTTATTTACTTGAGCATTCAACTATTTAATCTTACGAAATTTTGAATAAAAATTATTTGAACCAATACCATGAAGTAACTTTAACTAAAACTTCAACAGTAGAAAATTTGAGAAAGGAAATTAATATTTTAGAAAAGTAGATTCAAGAATTCAGTTAATAAATATTTTAGAAAATCTTAATGAACTCATAAAACAAATAAAGTATGTTCTAGTGTAAGACTAATGACAATAATAATAATAATCTTAGCAAAACTCTATTGATAGGAAAAGACTAGAAATATTAACTACGAACGAGACTAAAGACTTGACAAATAGAAGTCTTATTTTGTTTGTAATCATTTTATGAATGATTTAATTACAACATAAAGATTAAGAAATTGAAGAACACTTAAGTAATAATGGTACAAAAAAAAACTTCAAAAATCATTTTGATTACTCAAAAGAATTACTAAAATTATAAGTAGTGAAATTACTTGAAATATTGTTTAAGAAGTTATCATAATACAATTACTATTGTAGATCGACATTCTTAAGAACAAATATTAGTGACAAATGGAAAAGAAGGAAATTCGAAAATCAAGTGGGCGTGACTTCCTTGCTCATATGTATTATATAGATTTAAGATTCAAAGCATTTGATTGAATAGTTCTAGGTTATTAGAAATTTTATTATGAAGTTGATTGAATTGTTTGGAATGCTTGTGTGAGGATGCGACTGAATGATAACTCGTTCATTTCATGCACAAATATTTCATGACATGCATAAATAGAGGAAATGCATTAGGTAGCATTAGTTACTCATTTGACTATCATGTAACTTGCATTTTATAACATTGGGTATTTATTTAGACTACTATTGTATGGTATGCATAATTGGAGAAATTATTCAGCAGGTTGTGAAATTATTTGGCATGATTGATGTTTGTCTATAACACTAAAATAAGACGATGGTTTATTAAGAATCCACGTACCGGTACGATTGACGAGCTCGAGGTGGATCGAGGTGGCATCTCCTATATGTCACTACTTGAGATTGTCAAGTTACAAGGCGGATCGTAGATATTCCCACCCGGAGCTGACTGTGACAGTTCGAAGTCTTTGGGAGACGGTACGATGTCGCGATAAGTACTCTCCTTTAGGTTGTGATGTGAGTGTCGATTGATTTTAGATGGTTATTGGAACCCTTTGAGATTTGATTGAATCACAAGGAATATCGAGAGACATCTCAACCCTCTTCCGGTCTTAGATTACAACTAAAACAAATAAATGTTTGAACGCCTAATGTTTGAAAGTGTTTGTAATGTTTTGAATTGGGTCTGTATAATGCATGTGATATGTAGGATCGATCCACTGAGCTTTCGAGCTCACTCCCATTTCTATTTTTCAGGTACACATGAACTTAGAGTACTGTAATCTACGTCAGAAGACTTGCAATTTGATTGGACACCTCACGGGGAGGTAGTCTGGGATAGGTGGCATCGGAAGTGATATTTTAGTGATCTTTAAGAAACGATTTTCATGTATTCATTTGATTTTAAACTCTGTTGATCAAAATTGTGAACAATATTATACGTTTAGCATTTCTTTTAAATACCAGTTTTAAGTACTTTTCGCTGCATTAATTATGAATTGTCTTGAGATATCCAGTGAACGTATGGATAAATTATTTCGATCTTTTGTTTTGTATAAAATATACAGATAGACATTGACTTGAGAACTAATAATTATGAACTGAATTTTGAAGAAGAGGAATTTGCCAGAACGAAACTTTGAGTAGCATCTCGATTTCCGAAGAGCGACGATCCACACGTGAGATAACATATGAACAAAGGTCCGGCCGAAAATTGAGGTGTTACAGGAGACTTTGGAGGTCGCATTGTATTTACTTCTACTGAATTAATTTTCATGTAATTATTTTGGTTTTAAATTTCGTCGATCAGATTATGGAGCAATATTATATGTTTAACATTTTCTATTTTAATAAAAATTTTTAAATTGATTCTGCTGCTTGATTTATGATTTGTAATCTCTAATTTAAATTGTTTTTGAGAAATCTAGTGAATGTCTCAAGAAATTATTTTGATCTTTGGTTTTGTATAGTACTTCTCTCCAAACATTAACTTAAGAACTAATGGTTATGTACTTAAATTTGAAGAAAAAGATTTTTAACAGAAGAAAATTTTTAGTAGCATCTTGATTTTCATCGGGCGACGATCCACACGTGAATGAAGGTCCAGTTGAAAATTGGGGTGTTACAAAGCATACTTGTATGCAATGGTCTGCCAACCAAATCTCTTACAGTAGATTAGATACGAACAAAAACACAACTAGTGGATTGTGGACCTGATAGAAGGTGTTAAGCAATGCAAACATATCGATTTCAGGATTGATGTCAAAGGTACATTGAGACTTAGAAACATAATCTACATACCAAAGAGTGGGCAGAGTAGATATCTATACTAGATGAGGCTCACCAGACTAAATACATGACGCATCCAAGAGTCGATAAGATGTACTAGAATGTAAAGAAAACCTATTGGTGGAGAGGTATGAAAAGGGACATAGCCAAGTATGCCTTTAAATGTCTGACCTGCAATAGGTAAAGGTCGAACACAGGAAACTCTTAGGAATTTTGTAACCCTTTCGATTTTTGAGTGAAAATGGAATAATATTACAATAGATTTTGTCAGCGGCCTACCCAAAAATCAGAAGGGTGAAGACACAGTGTGGGTGATTTTGGATCCTCTCACAAAGGTAGCTCATTTCCTATCCATTTGATCTACAGATATAGTTGAAAAATTAGGAGAACTGTACGTCAAGAAAATAGTGAGGCTACATGGTGTACCCAAAACTATAGTGTCAAATAGAGATTCCTGATTCACATCTCAGTTCTGGTAGAGCCTACAAAAGAGTTAAGTAGTAGACTCACTATGAGCACTACCCTTCATCCTTAGACAGATGTGCAATTTGAAAGAGTAATGCAGATTTTGGAGGACATGTTGAGAGCTTGTGTGTAACACCAACGAATTTTATACGAATTTCAAATAAAATATTTCGTTTCCAGATATAAACTGTGTAAACTCCTAAGTATGAAATAAATTAAATTAATTAGAAAACATTGATATCCGAGAATAAATAATAAACACACACACACACACACACACACACACACATATATATATATATATATACATATGTACATGAATATATGTGTACAAGTATATAATATGTATATAGATAAATACAAGTATATAAAAATATTTGTTATGGTAGTAAAAAAAAATAATAATAATAATAATAATAATATTATTATTATTATTATTATTATTATTATTATTATTATTATTATTATTATTATATAATATGTGTATGAATAATATGTGGGTGTTAAAATAATATCATATTATAAGAGTATAGAAATATATACATAATAGAATGTAAGTGTAAATTTATAATAGTATTACACAAATAATTGTATATATAATAGTTTAAAATTATAAAAATGTAAATTGTAACATTTATTTATAACATTATATATATATATATATATATATATGTGTGTGTGTGTGTGTAATTATTTATTAGTCAAATTATTTAATAAATTGTGATTAGCAAATTTATATTATATAACAAGTTTGTATAGAATCTAGCAAGTTCCCTTTTAATTGAAAACAAAGGTTTATCTTTATAAATGATTATTTGTTTTTAATTATCCATGAGTTTCTAAAGGTATGAGTTTCCAAATATATATCTTTCTAAATATATATATTTGTTTTTAATCATGGATGAAACATCAAAAAATTTTAAAAAAATCGTCGAACTTGCATGCGCACGCGGGAAAAATGTGTGTTCCATAAATATACATGTTATGCATGTTTAGAAATTAAGAATAATAATGCATGATATATATGAATTGTGCTATGAATAAATATTTAATGATTCATGTTATGTATATGTTATATTAATGGTTTAATCCGATATTGTGTGTTTTATCACTAAAAAAAAGAATAAATAATGATTATAACCACGTATCGACATGATGATAAGCTATATAACGTCATCGTGTGTGTTCCACCCCGATCCGACTTGTCGGCTTACCATTGATGATTTTGAACTGGGTTTCCAAGAGAGATCCCACTTCATAGATATTGGGGTTTGAGTTTCCAAGAGTGAAGAGTGATTCCCTCTCCCAACTATATGGAACACAGAGACGAAACTCTTTCGGTCCTAATGTCAACCATAAATAAGAAATTTGTTTGAATCGCCTAATGTACAAAAATTTTTGATATGCTTGGTTTGTTTGAATTGAAATAATGACTTAAATGTTTAGATAGATCCACTAGGCTATGTGCTCACCCCTTCCTTCTATTTTTCAGGTAATTGAATTACATGAAGACCATGAATATTAGTTAGGTTTTTTTATTTTAAAAGTTTCTAATTTCTACGTAAGGGCATGTTGCCCAAGTTTTAAATTTTTTGTTGTGATAGTTTTTTCTTCAAGATCGAATTATTTACTCAATTTTATTCAATTAATTGAGTTTATGAATTTCATTTATTTTTGTATTATTGCCTTATTAAACTCTTAAATTTAAGTTACATAATCTTAAATACAATTAAGGCATGAAACAATTGAAATGGAAAGTCAAGTTATGTACTTGTAAAGTAACAACGGCCTAGCCCGCCTTGTGATAAAGTCCAAATTGAAAGTCTCGAGGGTTAGGGTGTTATAAGCGTGGTATCAAAACCTAGGCTTTAGGTGCCTTGGGTTAAAAATAAAAAGTTAAGCCTAAATATGTCTTGATTAGGCTAGAAATAGATAGTCAAACATTAGTTACTTGACAAGAATTAGAAACCCAAATTAGGGTTTCACATTAAATTGAATTAAAATTTTAGTGCCCTACCATCTATTTTTGAAAATTGAAAAATATTTGAGAAAGTGTTTTCAAAAAGGAAAGATATGTTTTGAAATGTTTTGTTTGGATACAAAGACTACAAGTTGAGCTGATAGTGGGTAAGTTTTGTCTTGAATAAAGCTAAACATTAAAAGGGTAGTGAGTTATCCCGTCATAGAAAGCGCGGTTGCTAAGCAGACTTCAGTATCGCCGCCCGATCTGGAGGTTGTCCCACCAGCTTATGTGAGTAGTCAAAGTTGAAGAACACCCTTACTTTCTATAAAAGAAAATTATAAGGTGGAAAATTAGGGCAAGAAAGTGAATAGAAGTTGAAAAAGATACCAAATGTGGTATCTTGACTAGATAGAGGTTGTAAGTCAACCAGATTGAACCCTAGGTCTAGAGGGAAGTGTAACACCCCAATTTTTCACCGAACCTCCGTTCACGTGTTACCTCACATGTGGATCATCATCTGTCAAAAATCGAGATGCTACTTGAAAATTTCGTTCTGTCAAAATCTTTTCTTTTAAAATCAAGTTCATAACAATTTACTTTTAAGTCGATGATTGTGTAGATGTTTTAAAACAAAACAAAGATTCAAATCATTTCTCTGTATATTCACTGAATTTCTCAAAACAACGTATAAATAATACAGCGGAAATAGTTTAAACTATTCATTCAACCAAAATCGTTAAACAAGTAAAGTCATTTAAAGATAAAAACAGCTAACCTAAAACCAACGTAATCACATCAAAACAACTCAGTAAAATACATAAAACTTAACCTTCAAATCACCTATCCCGAATGACCTCCCCGTGAGGTGTCCAATCAAAGTTTGAGTCTTCCGACGTAGACTATAGCATTCTAAGTCCATGTGAACCTAAAAGATAGAAATGGGAGTGAGCTCGAAAGCTTAGTGGATCGATCCTACACATCACATGCATTATACAGACCCAATCCAAAACATTACAAACACTTTCAAACATTAGGCGTTCAAACATTTATTTGTTTTGGTTGTAGTCTAAGACCGGAAGAGGGTTGAGATGTCTCTCGGTATTCCCTGTGATCCAATCTAATCTTAGATGGTTCCAATAACCATCTAAAATCAATCGACACTCACATCACAGCCTAAGAAAGTGTACTTATCATGAATTGTACCGTCTCCCAAAGACTTCGAGCTGTCACTGTCAGCTCAGGTTGGGAATACCTACAATCCGCCTTGTGGCTCGACAATCTCAAGCGGTGACATATAGAAGATGCCACCTCGATCCGCTTTAGGCTCGTCAATCGTACCGGTATGTGGATTCTTAATAAACCATCGTCTTAGTTTAGTTTTACAAACCATGTCATTCATGCCAATTATCATGTATATCATGGATAATAGATCAAAGAATGCAGGCCATTCACATAAGTAAGTAATGAAGCCTAACTGCATGATTTCCTATTAATGCATGCTATAAATAAACAAGGCACAAATTAAAGAAATCATCCATCATTCAGTCACGCTAAACAATTCAATACATTTCCTAACAAAATTATAGTAATCCTAGAACTAGTCAATCAAATGTTTTGAATCTTAAATCCATATAATACAGATGAGCAAGGAAATCACGTCCACCTGATTTTGTCAATTTTTGGGCTCCTTGCTTTTTGTCGAAAGACCCGATATTTGAAATCGAAGAATCAAAAATTTCCTAAGTTCTTAATTCATAGTGGATCTTATTAATATATATATATATATATATATATAGATATATATATTTCCAACTAATTATAAAATCTGGGTATTAGTTTCAACTGAATTTAAATGATTTCTAAATTCTAGAATTTTATATAGTCAATCTAAAAGGATTTCTAGGCTCTTAGAATTTCTTGATCTAAAATTTAAAATTTTTATAATAATTTCCTAAACTTCTAAACTTATTAATTTTTTAATAAATTTATTTAGTGTTGAATAATTTATTTAAAAGCATTAAACTTAAATTGGAGTTTAATTAATTGATGTTCAATAATCTTATTTCACTTAAAATATGATTGTTTGACTAAATTTTTGAATTTCTATTTTTATCACATAAAATTCTTAAATTTCATTACGTGCATTTAAAGTAAAGGAAATGTTTCATCTCAACTCTTAATATTTTTCTGAAATCTAAAATATACCTTTCCAATTCGGAGCAGCACCTCGACATTGTTCGTTGCCTTCGTCGCGTGGGCAACAGCAGCGATGGTAGCGACTTCTATTTCCTCTTCGCACACTCAACAAAACGTGCCAACATAGTCGCAACACATATACCCCAATTTCTTTTTCATCGTCAACCCATACATACCACAGTTAACACCTCTGAAAATTTTCCAAATTATTTCTTCATCGTTTTCAGCTCGTTCAAAACTAACCAGCTCCGATTTCACACTATCACGTTCTAAATTTCAGATCACACTCACCCAAAAACTGGCTCATCATTCTTCATCCTCAATTGCAGCACCTTCCCTTACCGGTCAAATAGCAGCACAAACCCATCGTCAAAACCCAAGTAGCAGCCACAACAACAAATCATGTGCATCTATCTCCTCTTCTTCATCGTCAAGGTTTGTAGCCTCCATTATGTACCAACAATTTGCGGCCAGCCAACTACAATTGCACATCACACCCTTGCTGTTCGCACACCCAAGCTTTTCCAGCCCCTGTTCTTCCTCTGTTCCGTCCCTTTCATCTAATTGCTGCATAGAGCCAACCCAACAGTTCCTCATGATCGGCAGCATCAACATCTTCCAGGCCTTCTTCTCTTCTCTGTCCGATAGCAACCACATTAACAGCAGCTGCAACAACTTCCTCTTTCCATTTCGTTCCATGTTCTTCTTCACAATCCCGTCCATGCACCTCTCGGCAGCAGCATTCGACGCACCTACGATTGGGTTCCTCTATTTTTAGCTCCAAACCAGCAACGTCACAGCCCTCTGTTTTTTTTTTTTTTTTTTGTTTCCATCCCTATCCTCGGTTCTTCTTGTCCGGCGACACCAGCAGCAGTAGCTGCAACTGCCATTCCTCTTTGTTCCACGGTGAAGACAGCAGCAACGACAACTCAGGTGGCAGCCATCTTCTTCTTTTTCTTCATTCCTCCATTTTGGTCATCGTCCGAAACAGAGCACGCCCCTGTTTTCCTTTCTTCTCCATTCAAACCAGCAGCAATTGGTTTCCAATTGGCATGCTAACGTTTCATCTTGCCCAAATCCAGTAATTCTGGCAGTTTTCCTTCAATCTTCTTCTTCTGTCACACTCTGCTACCTGTTCTTCTTCTTCTCCAATTCTGCGTCGATGCAGCAGCAGCACACTATCGGCTGCAACTCCTCTTCTTGAGTTCGTCTAGCTGCAGCCAGCTTCCTCATCTTCGTTTCTCTACCAGCATGCACCCGTTCTTCTTCGTTCTGCAACGACTACATGAGCAACAGCAGCACATCAACCGTGGCAGCCACAGCAGCAAGGCTCTGTTTCATAGTGAGGACAGCAGTAGCACGCAGCCACCGAGCATTGCTGCCCTGCCTCCACCTTTTCTTTGTCCTCTCCTTCTCTGTTCGTGCTTCACTTCACCAACTACATACTCCAACAAGCCACCGGAATGGCATCTTCTTCACTCTACTCTGATCTGGATGGTTCGAGTCTCTCCTCTCCGTCGGCTCTCTTCTTCAGCACGCCTCTCGTCACCGCCGAAACACCATTCCTTGTTTATACACTCACCTCTCGTTACTCACATATGCATACGCCCACGTTTTCATTTTTTTTTTGTTTGTTTAATTTATTTTCTTTTTTTTTTTTCTAATCATGTAAGTGAGTATGTATCTATATAAAACCTTATAATAAAATTACCATGATATGTAAATTAAAATTTTTTTTTCCGGCTATTCATATATACATATCCATAGGACATAAAATATAATGTTATCATCCTATTATTATTCTTATTATTATTATTATTTCATTTTATTTATTTTATTTTTTGATCAAATAATATGTTTTATTTTCGCATCACTCGCGCCTTCGCGCGAGCGTGAGTGAGTTATGACGTAATCTATTTACTATTGTTCGCTCACGACGTGGCACAACTACGAAGTTACGGGTGTTACAATCTACCCCCCTTAAATAAAATTTCGTCCTCGAAATTTGAGTCGAGCTAATGCATATTGTCTAGCGGTCTGTCTTTCTCATGATCCACTATTCTTTCGCTGCACTGCTCTGATCTTACTTCGAGAATCCTTCACGTACCACCAGCTCATTATTTTGTTTCAGATTCATGAATTTATTAGAGCTTGTGTTCCCCCACCTTAGATTCATCGTCTAGTTATGCTACTAGATGTGATTTCGTTTCCTCTGCGTAGTCATTCTCTATGGAATAGTTGTAATTTCTTCAAGTCTTTCCCATAACTCACTAACAAGATACCTCTTGTTCGTTGTTCTTCGTTTCCCAAAACAGAGCACCATATATGCTCTTCGGTTTCTTCTTTCCTTTATCTTGCTCGTCTTCTAGAAACAGAGCACCGCCAGCATAAGAATTGGAAAATTTCAGTTGTTCCTCAAAATTCTGATTTTTTATTTTTATTTATTTTTTCATCGGACGACGATCCACACGTGACGTAACACGTGAACGGAGGTCCGGTTAAAAATTAGGGTGTTACAGGAAGACCCTAGGTAGAAACGTGGTGTAGCTATAGGTTGCACAGTGGATCAAAAGCATAAATCTCAAGGGCATAGGCTAGAGTCAGAAACTTGTGTGAAAACAGAAAATTGTTTGATTAAGATATGAGACCGAGAAGCTTCTGTATCTTTCAGTTTTTATGTAGTATGGGATGCATAGGAATTCAGGTGTATAGAGGAAGGTTGGACTCGGAGAATGATGGACCATGTGTGGTGAATGATTGGTAACTTTAGTAGAACGGGTTTCTTTATGCTCACTGGTATGGGATGGTGGAGTATAGTGGGCTTGGGAACCTTAGTTATCTAGCAATTTACAAAATTGTTTGGGTGCGACTCTGTTCTAGGTGAAAGCCTAAGTGGAAGGGGTAGAGTGGTATGGGACACCTAAACCTGAAAGCTTAGGTGGAAGCTTGGAACTTTATTGTGCTAGCTTGATTGTATGATTTTGTGATATGCATGTTTTACTGCTTATTTGCTTTGAAACCAAATCCTGTACCCAAGCATGAAAAGAAGCTAGAAAAACAACCTTTAGGCCACTAAACAAATTAAGAATCTAGAGTCATGATAGTATGAACATTTGACAAGGTAAATACTGATAAGGTGTTAAATTTATAGACAATGGCTAGAACAAGAAGGTACGCTACTCGATCCACCATCTCTGATGAGACCGGGCCACAGGAATAGGAATTACTTGCTAGAATGGAGGCACGAATGGAGGCCATGATGAATGAGATGTCGTAGAGGGTGTTGGATCAACTGCTGATGGCACTTCCACAGATAATACCTCAGGTAACACCATAGCCTCAAGTACCTGAACCTATCTAGGTTCAACAACCAGCACCTGTGGCCCAAGATCCCAAACATCAGAGGGCTCAGGAGGGATTGGAGGACGAGAAACAGAGGAAGATGCTGATAGAGCTACAGAAGCTTCATCCCCCTTCATTTGATGGTACAACAGATTGCATGTTGGCGGACTACTAGTACTAAGAGATGGAGGAAATTCTCAATGTACTGAAGGTAACTGGGTCAAGACGGGTGGCACTGGCCACGTACCACTTCAAAGGACTAGTCAGATGTTCGTGGCAAATGATGAGGATGGACTCTAATACAGATATTGATGCCATGAGCTGGGATAACTTCACAGAGATCTTCTATGAAAATTTCTTTCTAGAAGTAACCCTGAGCAAGCTACAAGAGGACTTTGTTCGATTGAATCAAAGGGACATGATTGTAGCTGAATATGAGAGGAAGTTCACTAAACTGGCCAAATTCTCACCAGATCTGATCAGGGAAGAGAAAAGGAAGGTCAGTCGATTCGCACAAGGTATCAAGATGGAGATCTGAAAGATAGTGAAGACTTCGGGCTTGAAAACTAACAAAGACGTCATGGAAAAGGTTCTAACTCTGAAACAAGAACTCAACTTGGAACAAAGGTTGAGAGGGAAGAATAAGAAGCTCAGGAATGAAAGTAATCAAGGGGCTCAGAAGAAAAGTAAGAATGGTGGGAATATACTACAGAGACGGGCAGAATAAAGATGAGTCAAAGGAGCAAGCAAGGAGACAAAGATTGTGCTACGTGTACACAAAGAGGCCATATAGCAAGAAATTACCCGACTGCACTAGCTCAGGCTCCCCAACAATAGCAAAACACTCAGTGTAACATCTTGAAAAAATTCATATGAAATTTGAATTTTTATTTATAAAATTATACGAAATTGACGGATGAAAATTTTGGTAAGTCCTAGTTTACCTAAATAAGGAATAAAATCAATTTAATGGATTTTTGGAAGAAAATATATGAATATAATGTATAACATGGGATATCATAGCCAAAACATAAGGATCTGTGCAATTTTTTATGAAAACAAGATTAAAAAGTCAATTAGGATTAAGATTTGGCAAAAATCCAAAAAAAACATGAAATTTGGCTAAAAATCAAAAAAATAAACTTAAAACACATCCAACGACCGCAAACCGTAGATCTAAATTTGATCTCATGATCCAATGGCCGCAGGACAATCCGCACCAACACCCGAGCACACCAGATAACAAAGATCTAACGAACAGAGACGATCGAGGAAGATCGGATGGCCATGATCGAAGCCGCGAAACCACGATCACGAAGACACACGGTACGACTCAGCACGTGCCGATCTCGACCCTCTGATCAAATCTGTGCGTGTGTCTCAAAGACGATCCAAGGCACCGAAAAATAGTCGAATTATAAGATACAAAAAATGTGAAAATCATCAAAAAAATTAGCCGAAAATATCAAAAATTCGAGTTAAATACAAAAAAAATTGATTTTTAAATTTCAGAAAAAATCTAAAAATACTTCTTTTCCCCTTAAAATTAGAAAATACGAAATTGTAAAGAATTTAGGTGTTTTACTCTAAGTAAAACTCAAAAGTTTCAATTTTTTTCTCCTTTGAAAACCTATATAAACCCCCTTAGGCACTCACTTTCCTCATTCTAAAAAATAAGAGTTGAAATTTTCTCTTATTTTCTCTGAGCCTTCTTCTTAGCACCTCTCCTCACCTTTCTTTCTTCTTACTTGTGTGTGAGAAGTTCTTCTCTTGAATTGGAGAATTAAGTTGGGTGATCTTCATTGGCACTAGTACGTGGGGGAATTGCTGCCGAAATTTGTTAAGAAAGCGTCATAAGGTGGATGTGATTTCTAGTACACCGTTCTGTTCTTATTTAAATTCATGGCATACTCATTGTTTGTGTGTTTTTCACTGAAATCAAAGATTTTCAATTTCAGTTTCAGAATTTTAAAAGTTTATTTTAATATTTCAATTTTGATTCATGTTTGAGCAATCATATCATACATGCCATGTTAGTATCATGCTTAGGCTTTTAATTAAAGTATGATGCATGTCTTATGAGTGTTTCATGAATTGATTGTGTATATTCTGAACTTTAGTTTGATTTCATATTCTGAAATTTATTTTATGAGATCATGATATGAGAATTAAGCTGAGACAATGGTGATAATAACCACGTACCATCATAGTGGTCAAGCCGACACTATGGATTTTCTTTTCATATGAGTTAGGTCATATGGTTTTCAGACCTAAGTACTTGAGGGTTGTGTACCACAGTACCTTGTGAGTCACCATGTGTAACAGGTTGATGCTGACACATGCCACTAACGGGTTGATGCCGAGTGGGCCCTGTTTACTTAGTTAAGAGCATCAAGGGATTAAAGGCCCTTTTGGTCTGAGACTCGACTTGAACAAATTGTTGATTGAAACGCCTAATGATTGGAAGTATTTGAATTATGATTGTGTTATGAGTTTGAATATGAAAGATGGTTGTTTGAGAAGGATCCACTGGGCTATGTGTTCACTCCTTCCTTTCTTGTTTTTCAAGAACATGAAACCTATGAAGCAGTTGAACATGAATAGTTCTTAGAAAGTTTCTACCTTATTATTTTTAGAATTTTTAAGGGCATGTTGCCCAAAGTTTAAATCTTTTCTACTGAAAAGTATTTTGAAGTTTTCTGCTGTAATAATTGGTTTTTCTTTGAGAAGTTTAGTAATTTCAATTTTTTATTATGAATAAAATGATTTGAATTTCTTTATTTCTTTTAAATTGCCTTGATTTTATTAAAGTAAAAATATTGTATTCTTGAATTTTTATACAAAGGCACAAGATATTGAAAAAGAGAAGAACAAGTGTGTGTCACTTGTAAAGTAACACCGACCCGACTCGCCAGTTGGTTAAGTCCATTGTCAAGAGAATGGAAGTTATGTCCAATTCTTAAAGAGACGAAAGTTGGGGTGTTACACTCAGGGAGGAGGTCAGAATGGTCATCCTCAAGTCTAGCAACATCAACAGAACGCCAATCATGGGTAGAACCAGGGTCGTGGTTAAAACTAGGCCAGAATGTTTGCTGTTGAGACTCACGAAGACCCAATCCCTGCAGTGGAAAGTATGTTCCTATTATTTAATGTTGCTATGAAACTACTGTTTGACTCAGGTACCTCAAAATCGTTTATCTCTAAGAAATTAGCTGATAGGTAGAAAACTTGTGACAAAAATACTACCCATGACTTTGAATGTGTCCACACCAATAGGGACCACTGTAACTTCAAAAAGAATATGTAGTTGTGACCTAAGGTTTGGGGATAAACTCTTAACGGTCAATCTATGCACTTTACCTTTCTATGGCTATGATGTAATCTTGGGGATGGATTGGTTAGACCAGTACCAAGCCCAAATAGATTGTCCTAAGAGATGGGTTACCATAACCCTACCTTCTGAGGAAACCTATAGAATCAATGGGGATATGCAGCAACTACCGAAGAGTCCAACCTTAGCCATGATGAACTACTTAAGGCAGAAGAATGAGTTCGAGGAACTCTCTGAAGAAGAACTGTAACACCCCGCCTCCCAAGTCTCATCTTCCACGTCATCTGACGGTTCAATTCTCTTTGATCAAAATCTTGAGATGCCCGGGAGACGGGCCCGTGCTACATTTTCTTTTTCTTAGACCCAAATGCATTAGGGTTCCTGTGTACATTAGTCTATATACAAAATGACATCATAGTAAAGAAGATTCTTCATTTGTTCATTCAACAATTCCAAGTACAATAT
>JAJIYU010002317.1:0-30886 GCA_030144865.1 Tinospora cordifolia
AATGAACAAATGAAGAATCTTCTTTACTATGATGTCATTTTGTATATAGACTAATGTACACAGGAACCCTAATGCATTTGGGTCTAAGAAGAAGAAAATGTAGCACGGGCCTCTCTCCCTGGCATCCCAAGATTTTTTGATCAAAGAGAATTGAACCGTTAGATGACGTGAAAGATGGGACTTGGGAGGCGGGGTGTTACAGATTTGCAGCTTATTGGGTTTAGCAGGCTATTATCGTTGTTTCGTCAACTTCTCAAAAATTGCAGCTCCAATGACGAAGCTAACCAAGAAGGATGCGCCATTTGTGTAGACTGACAAGTGCGAGGATGTCTTTCTTGAGCTTAAGCAAAAATTGACATTGGCTCAGTAGTAGTGTTGCCAGAGCCCGACGAACAGCTGACCATATATCCTGATGCATCATAGATAGGTTTGGGCTGTGTATTGGTGCAGGATGACATGGTTGTAGCTTTTGCCTCTAGACAGTTAAAGGATCATGAGAGGAACTACCCTATACATGACTTAAAGTTGGCAGTGTTAATATTCGCACTTAAAATATGGCGGCATTACCTTTATGGTGAGTGTTTCACACTTTGTTCAAATCATAAGAGCCTCAGATCTTTGTTCTCACAGAAGGATCTGAACATGAGACAAATTCGATAGATGGAGCTATTGAAGGATTATGACTTCAGTATTGAGTACGACTCGAGGAAGGCTAATGTAGTGGTTGATGCTTTAAGCCGAAGACGGGTTGAGACTGCATGCATGGCTAGACACATGTCTCATTAATAGATGATGATGGCTTTTGCCACGATTATGAGTATCCATGGGTCATCTTCTGTCACACCCCATCGGGCCCACCAGTCCCACTGGACCTACGCCGCGTGGCGGCTGCATGGCGCACCGCGTGGTGGCTGTGACTCACTAGGTACTGTCCCCTCCCCTATGGGTTTTCCTTCGCCTGTGGCTCAATGGTAGCAGATGAGGAATGAACTAGGTACTTAAGCCCCAGGTCTTAGGTTCGAATCCCTAGGTCTTAGGTTCGAATCCCTAGGTACTTAAGTCCCAGGTCTGCGGAGGCGAAGGAAAACCCCTAGGGGAGGGGACAGTACCTAGTGAATCATAACCGCCATGCAGCCTCCACGCGGCGTCTTTCCGGTGGGACCGGTGGGCTCAGTGGGGTGTGACAATAAAAAGGCGCCTTTTTATTATCACACCCCACCGGGCCCACCGGTCCCACCGGACCTACGCCGCGTGGCAGCCGCATGGCGCACCGCGTGGCGGCTGTGACTCACTAGGTACTTTCCCCTCCCCTAGGGGTTTTCCTTCGCCTCCACAGAGATTCGAACCTAGGACCTGGGGCTTAAGTAACTGTATGTAGCCTTTGGAAAATGATAATAAGAGAGAAGGCGAAATGGAAATAAAATAGGAAAAGTTGGATGGGGAACATGTCCAAAAATCATTCCATGGTTTTTGGTGATGATCTTGAGAAAACTGTCAATCTTGGGTTGAATAGGGATTTTCCAATAAATGAGTTCTCGAAGGTCAACTGGGAGAAAAGCCAGAAAAGTAGCCAAATTAAGATTAGAAGCTCCATCAGTTGGATCAGGAGCAGAAGAAGACGAACCAATAACTCCAATGAAATTAGAGTCTATTGTATTCAAAAGTTTTGGCCTAGAGAGAAAGTCAGCAAGAGTGTTTGACTTTCCAGGAATGTGTCGAACTGTGAATGAATACTAGGAAAACCAGTTGGCCCATCGCAATAGCTGAGGATTGGGAAGGACCTTTTGCTTGAACTGCAACATCTGGGGAAAACTTGACATGTCCATCTCGATATGGAAATGATGGCCAACAAGGAAAAACTGAAATTTTTTAATTCCCCGTTTAACTACCAGAATTTCCTTAAAGGTAGAATGGTAATGCAATTCAGCAGATGTAAAAGATCCACTTTTGTAGCCACAGATAATACGCTGGTTATCAGACAGTTGTTCTAGAATGACAGCACCCCAATATGCATCACTTGCATCTGTTTGGAGAATTCGAGTCCCGGCTCTAGGGATTTTAAGCCTGGGTAATGTCTGAGCCTTGAGTTTCAATTCTTTGACAGCAGCAGTGTGAGAAGAATTCCAAGAAGGTGGATTCTTTTTTAGTAATTCATAAAGCAAACTTGTAAGCTTAGATAAATCCTTAATAAAAACACTCATGTAATTAACTAAGCCAAGAAATTACTGAATTGTTTGCTTATCTGGTAGGATGTCAGGAAACTCAAGGAGCTTTAGGGCAATATGTGGCTGGAGAGAGATTTGGCCGTCTTGAATTTTCATGCCTAAAAAATCCACAGAGTGTAGAAAAAGTTGCATTTTATTTTCTGATAACATCAAACCAAAGGATTTGTAGATCTCATAAAATTGTTGGACCAAAGAGATATGAGAGTCAATATCTTTTGAGAACAACAGGTATCATCAATATAGATGAAAGAATTCTGCTGGATGGGCTGAAAGATTTTCATCATAGCCTTCTGGAATAATGAAGGTGTTGTCTTTAACCCAAAAGGTAAGACAGTCCATTGGTAATGATGTCCAGGTAGCACAAATGCAGTCTTGGGACGACCAGAGGAATGAATGCCCAACTGCCAAAATCCAAATTTACAATCAAACTTGGAGAACACCTTGGCTTCGTAGAGATGCTGAAAGAGAGCTTCAAGCCATGGCAGAGGAAACTTGTCATCCTGTAGAAAGATGTTAAGCGGTTGATAATTTATGACCAGACGAAGTTTACCTCGTACTTGTTCAGCTCGTTTGTTGACGTAGAAATCCTCCCATGCCCACGGAGAAGTGGCTGGTTTAATAAGACCTTGGGAGAGTAATTGTTCAGTTTCTCGGATTGCCAAAGCAAGCTGAGAAGGGGGCATCCCATGGTGAGTGGCTTTAGTAGGATTGATGTCTTCATTAAGCTTAAAGGGGAGTTTTATAAAAAACTCGGGATTAAGCCATAATGGAGAAGAACATTTGTGCATGAAATCAGTATGATTTTCAGCACAACAATTCGTGACTAACTTGTTGCGAAGCTCAGTAACCCTGTGATCATCAATGACATGAACAGCTGGAATGATGGTAGAGACCCAAGGGACGAAGGCAAAAGGAGTTCTCAATCCTTGAGGAGTCCAAGTCGTTCGTCTAAGTTGCTGGATAATATCATATCCAATGATAAAACCTTTCAGCAAATTGGGGGCACCCAAGATTTTGTGTTTGATGGTGAGAAAAGGGTGTAGATGAATCTTGACTGGTTTACTAATGAGTGTAACTGTCAAAGATGAAGAACTTGCAGTGTTAAAATTCTTGTGATAAGGTTTCCACTAGTCAGAAGGGAGCATTGAAGGATGCATGATAGTAACCGTGGCACCTGTGTCAAAAAGAGCTATCATAGTGATCGGATTGTGATAAGGAGATAAGTAAACCTATACATTGGCATATGGCAACAGGGAGATGGCATTAGCAGAGGGCTCTATATTGAGAACCAAAGCTTGAGTTTCTGAGATTGCCATCAAAGCTTCTGGAGAGTACTCATCATCCAAAGAGTAAAGAGATTCAACATCAAACAATTCTGTGTCTGTAAGCTCCGTAATTTGAGAAATAAGCTTTGCATGCTTTTTTGTCTTCTGAGGATAATTTTTAGCAAAATGGTCAGGCTTTTTGCAGATAAAACATCTTGAGTTAGAAGATTTCTTACGGAATTGTTTTCGACGTAAGAACTTCCATTTGGATCTTTTATGAGGGGAGCGGTACATCCATTTTTTCCATTTCTTGTGTTTTTTGGATTTGTGGGTCTTCGGAATGGGAAATGATGGAGAACCTTTCAAACATGACCAAGGTTCATAGGGATGGCACTTACCAAAAAAGGTAGGATCATCCTGAAGGCAAGATTTTTGCAAAGCATTGCCCATCTTAAGTTGCTGTTGGAAGAATAAAGTATCTGAGCAGAGGTCCAGGCGAGCAAGCTGAATGAAAGCAAATAATTCTCCCAATGTGCAATTCTCAAATTTCTTGTTGACAGTCTGCATATGGTTCTTGGCCTTTTGAGAAATCTGTCGAGGGAACAAGTAGAAGAAGACCACCTTAAGATTATTGTCATCATATCCATTGATGAGATAAAAGATACGTGACATTTTAACGTAATGTTCGCGAAAATCTTTTTCTGAAGAGGTACAACACTTGGTGGAGAGAAAACGTTCTCGAGCTCGTTCAATGACATGTTCGACAGGTCCGATGAAAGAGGTATAAAGTTGGACAACCAACTCAGTAAACAAGTGATTCGTGTAATGGATCTGTCTGTATTCTTTAATGTCTTGCCACCAATCGCGAATACTGCCTGAGAATTTGGTGACCATCTTTTCAATGATTTGGCGATCAGTGAGACCTTTAAGCTGTTCGGAGTAGCACTAGGATAGCATATCATGAAAGAAAAGAAGCCAATCATCATATGCTAACTTATCTAGGTTAAAGGTATGAAAACCATTGGAGGACTTAGTAGTGTGGCCTGAGGGGTGAGATGAGGCAGGCGGAGCAGTTGGGGGAGCTGTAGATTCAGGCTCGGGATGCATGTCATCTGGGTCAAGGGGTTCAACATGTGGTTCATGCGTCCGGCTAGACTCACCAGTATGAGAAGCAACCAAGATATTATCTGATCCAGAAGACTCTGATGAAGAGGAGGATGAATCCTCGTCAGTAGAAGATGAAGAAGGACTATGGAGACTGGCAGGTTCGTCAGTGTCTAGGTGAGTGATATGGTGGAGAAAGTCGGCCAAGGTATTGGGTGAGGGGGTATCAATGGTCATAATCATTTTTGTTTACCTTTATCTTTTCGTTTAGAAAAGAGTTGTTCAGCAGCAGCAGCTCGGGAAGGAGGTTGGGGTTCCCTTAATTCTAGAGAAGGGAGAGATGGAGGTTTGGGCTTTTGGTGTGAAGCAAACTGGTAATTAGCAGGGAAGAGAGAAGGGAAACCAGTAGCAGGAGTTGACTGGGTAGGGACATAATGAGGTTCATAGGTGGGGTTAGAAGTGGTTTTGGCTTGGATATCTCTCAGCTGAGTTTTGAGAGACTTCTGCTCTCGTTCAAGTGGTAAGAAGAGGGCAGATGTATCTGCATAACTTTCGACAGAGGTAGCTAGCTCCATTAATTCTTGATGAATTTGGTCAAGTCTATCATGAATTGCTGCGATCAGCTGAGCCTGAGAGTCCTGTTGGTGCTTGAAAGCATCTTGTTTTTGGGACAAAGACATCTTGTTTTTGAGCAATAGTCCTAAGAAGGTCGTTTTGAAACAAGGCATTATTAGATTGCCAATTAAGGATAGTTTTCGTATCGGTTAAAGTCTTTGGCTCCGGACCAGAAGGCATGATGACTATAGGCTGTTTAATTTGGTACTGCATAGGAAAACCAGTGAAAGGATCTTCAGTTCTGTTATTTGGAGGAACCGTTGAGGAAACAGATCCAGAAATAACATTACATTCTAAAAACTCATCATCCATAAGAAGGACATAATATTGAAAACAGCCCGAAGGAGAATCAATTAAGCCAACTGAGGGATCACCTTCTTCATAGCGAGCTTGGAGCGTTCTTTGGGAAGTCTTTTTTTTAGGCTTTTCTGGTATATCATACTGGACAGCAAAATCATAATCCAAGCAAGAGGAGCAAGAGCAATTAGAATCACACCAAATATGAGAAGATGGTGGGGCTGGAGACGTGAAATCAATCACATTGACATCTGCAATAGTAGCTCGCGACTGTGCAGTGGGTCATTTTGGGAAAATGGTTTCAACTAAACCATCAGATCGACGCTGGTGAATGGCAAACGAAGTTTGTTGTACGTCAGCGGTTTGGAATCTTGCCTCATAATTTGTAATCCATTTTTCAGGGAAAAGGTTCTGAAGCCGTTCCAAAGGTATTGCTCTAGGAATAAAGGAATGGGATACTGCACCTTGGGAATTAATATCAAGCATTAAACTTTGCAAATTTGAACCTTTATAGGGGATATCAATAGCATGATTTTGAACCCGATAAGCAATTTGGTAGTGTACTATAGCTGCCAAGGCTGTTTGAACCAGAGTAGTACCAGCAAGTTGAACTTGAAGCTCAATGTGGTTAGAGCATGTGGATCTCGCAGAGAGACATTGAAATTAGGATAAAAGGTAATGAAAACTGTACCAGAATTGAGGGTAGTCTGGACAGTACCAATAATAGCTTCAGCATATCGGGTCATGCGAGAATCAAGAAGGGCAATTCTAGAAATTGCCTCAGTAGCCTTTCTGCCATGAAAAGTAATAGAAATCTTCGCTGCACCATAATGAAGATGGTTGTAGCCATCCTTTTGCCATGAAAGGGACAATAGAGAGGGAAGAGTTAAAGCAAAGAAATGCTCAGCCTGATCGGCTGGAACTTGATGTTCATTAAAATGAGATATTTGAACATACTCTTTGATTGGACTTTTTGGGGTTTGTTTCTTAAACAGACTGGAGATTTTCTTAGAGAAGGTGACAGAAGGAATATGATAAACATTGTGGGGATGGATAGGAACAAGTTCAGTAAGGGGGACAATGCCATAAAAATCACGTAGGTATTCGACTTCAAACAAACCATCAATTTTACAAGTCCCACAAGAGGACTCTAATCCAGAAAGAATAGATTTTTCCATCAAAACAAGCTTGGGTTACCAAGGATACCAAAAGGTGCTAGAAACGCCTGTCCGTCGGCTGGAAAGCAAGGAGGTAAGGGTAAAAGCCCAATGGGTGTTTAATGACAAAACTTTTCAATCATAGAAAAGAGTACTGGAAGGAGACTGGTTTGGTGATGGTGTGTAGTTGGAAGATAAATCAGAAGAACTGGAAGAAAGATAAGGTGAAGGTACTTGGTGCAATTGGTCGTTCCACAAAGTAAGAATTTCTTGAAGAGGGAGATCAGAAGCTAAAAAGATAGATGAACAATAAAGAAAAGTCCAGAAACACAAAGGGCAAGGGCATGTATCAGGTTCGAATCTCTGCGGAGGCAAAAGAAAAACCCCAGGGGGCAGGGGACAATACCTTGTGAGTGACACGCCATGACGTGGGCCCTACGACGTGGGTAAGAGTCCCTGTAGGATTCTCGGTGGGTGTTACATCTTCTGAGGCCAGAGTCAGGGCACAATTTCAGCCCAACCAATCCAGATTTAGGAGATCACAAAGGGACAACCTCGTGATGTGGACTACGACATGTTTAGGGCTTGGGCAGATGACACTTCTCATGGGGAGTGGTCACTTGTTTCACAGGGTGCACTGAGGTTCAAGGGATGGTTGTGGGTAACAGATGATGCTAGTCTGAGGCACAATGTGCTCGAGGAGCTACACCGATCAAGATATGTTGTTCGTCCGAATGCCAATAAGATGTACCAAGATGCTAGACACACATATTGGTGGCCTGGGATGAAGCAAGACATAGCAGCCTTCATTCAAAGATGTGATACGTGCCAGCAGGTTAAGGTTGAGCACCAGAGACCCGAAGGATCTTTACATCCCTTATCTATACCTAAGTGGAAGTGGGAACACATTACTATGGACTCTGTTACAGGACTACCCCATACACAACAGAAGCATGATGCTATTTGGGTAGTTGTGGATCATTTGACGAAGTCTGCCCAATTTTTTCCTATGCATACCAAGGATTCAGTGGAGCGATTGAGCCGACTTTATATTAGAGAGATTATGAGGCTTCATGGGGTTCCCTTGTCTATAGCATCAGACAGAGATTTTAGGTTCACGTCTCGTTTTTTGGCAGGTATTACAGGCTCAGTTGGGGACGAAGGTGAACCTTAGTACAACATGCCATTCGTAGACTAATGGTCAGTCAGAGATATTCTTGAGGATATGCTACGATCATGTATTTTGGATTTTGGTGGTAGCTAGGAGGTTCACTTAGCCTTGTGCAAGTTTGGTTATAACAACAGCTACCATTCGAGTATCAGAATGGCGTCATTTGAGGTATTATATGGTCGACCATGTAGATCCCCTACTTGTTGGACCGAGACTAGTGAAAGAGCAATCTTGCGCCTCACTTTCATATAGGAGCAGAATGATAAGATACAAAGGATTCGACAGAATATGAAAGCAGCTCAGGACTGACAAAAGAGTTACGCAGATAACCGAAGAAGGGTCCTTGAGTTTGATGTTGGCAACCATGTCCTCCTTCGCATTTCGCCTCACAAGGGGCAAACACACTTCGAGATTTCAAGAAAGCTCGCACCGAGATATATTGGGCCTTTTAAGATCCTCGAGAGGATTGGCCCCATGGCTTATCAGCTAGGATTACTGCCACATCTATCAGGTGTGCATAATGTATTCCATGTTTCTATGTTGAGGAAATATCACCCCAATCCCTCGCACATTATCAATTGGAGGCATATTGAATTGCGAGAGGACTGTACATATGATGAACTGCCTGTGGCCATCATAGATTGAGTTGTGAAGAGGTTGCGCAACAAAGAGGTATCAGTGGTACAAGTGCGCTAGCGGTTCCATGGTGCTAAGCATGATACGTGGGAGAGTGAGGACTTCATAATCCGACACCACCCTAAGTTGATGCGCGTTGCTCCTTGACTTGTATTATCTGCATCATTGTAAATTTTGAGGACGAAATTTCTTATAAGGAAGGGAGGCTGTGATGACCCATAGTTTTGATATATAATTAATGGGTTCAATATATGTATTTTTTTGAAATTTTTAATGAAAATATATAAATTTCCTCAATTTTTCCCTTTTTTAATAATTTATTGAAGAAATTTTGAATAATTGGAGAAAATACAATTTTAAGAGAAAAATACATGAAATTATAAAGAAAATATAATTTTTGAAGAGATATGATTTTTCGGAATGATTATGGAATTTTTAAAGTAATTAATGAAATTTTTGGGTGGATTATTCAATTTTTGAAAAGTAATTGTATAAATGATGAAAATGGTGTATAATTAGAGATGTTTGAATAAATTAAAGAGGAAATAAGTCAAATGATTTTAGAAAAAAATAAATAAAGTAAAAAAATGATGAAAATCAAGTATATATATGTATATATACAAAAAGGAAAGAAAATAGATAAATAAAGAAATCAAAAAAAATTCAAGAATTCGAAGTTGAGAAATCAAAAACCATAGGCACTTGAAAAACCATAGGAAATTGAAGTTTTGAACAATCTATTACAGGACAGAAAAGTAGGAGACTAGTTGACTGACCAAATGTAGTTTTTTTGAGCTCAAATTTAGTGGAGAGGTCACTGGACATGTCAAGATTGTGTGTACCAAATTTCATCCCTACCTGAATTCAATAAGGGGGTCAATGGATGCACCATTTGATTGTCTGTCACATGAGGTACAGGATTTCATAGTCCATGTTAATGCACTTAGAAACTCTGTAAATGGTATCCAAAAATCAGAAATTAAAATTCTGGTGAAAGTTTAGGTAGTGTAGATGAAATCTAAAAAGTTTTGTGCAAATTTGACCTATGGATTAGTTGCAGAAAAATAGACAAATTCACTACACAAAGAGGGCAAATGCTTGAGTTTGGGCTAAGTGTTGAAATTTAGAGATTTTTGCTTAATTGGCTCGATTTTGACTTAACTTGACCCAATTGGACCCAAATTGACTAAGGATAACCAAAAATTGATCATGTTGGCCAATTTTGACCAAGTTTGACCTGTTGACCAAGTTTGATCGATTGACCGGATTCGACCGAATCGGATTTGGGTCAGTCAAGACGGATTAGGGATAGTCAAGTAGGGAATTAAGTCAGATTCTATAAAGAGATGAAATTGAGTTTAAATAATGCAGACTCGAGTGAGCACTACGAGATGGGGCTGGTTGTCAACGGGACATTAGTGCACGGGACCCGAGGTGAGTAGTTTGATTCAGGTGCATGTTTTCTATGACTTGTGTTCCTTGCATGAAACTTGTGTGAAATGACATGGTTTAAATGGTTTCATGAGGTTGAATATATATCTAAATGACTTGAAAATATAGATGTACACGGGTAATGAGACTATAGGCTCGAGGGCTGTCACAACCCAATCTTAGGCCCACAGGACCTCCACACCTATGCTTCCATTGGCTCAATGGTAGCAGGTTTCGTGAAATCTATGTACTTAAGCCCCAGGTTGTGGGTTCGAAACTCCGTGGAGGCGAGAAAACCCTAGGGGGAGGGGATAGTACCTTGTGAGTCACCACTGGGAAAGCACAGGCGTGGAAGTCCTGTGGACCCAGGATTGGGTTGTGACAATAAAAAGGCACCTTTTTAATTGTCACAACCCAATCCTTGGCCCACGAGACCTCCACACTTGTGTTTTCCCGATGGTGACTCACAAGGTACTGTCCCCTCCCCTTGGCGTTTTCTCGCCTCCGCAAAGATTCGAACCTATGACCTGGGGCTTAAATACATAGATTTCATGAAACCCGCTACCATTGACCTAATCCTGGGCCCACAAGACCTCCACACCTATGCTTTCTCGATGGTGACTTCACAAGGTATTATCCCCTCCCTCTGGGGTTTTCTCACGTCCGTGGAGTTTCAAACCCAAATCTGCTACCATTGAGTCGTCGGCTCGATAGTAGCGGATTTTGCAAAATTTATGTACTTAAGCCCCAAGTCATGGGTTCAAAACTCTGCGGAGGCCAGAAAACCTTAGGGGGATGGGACAATACCTTGTAAAGTCACCACCGAGAAAGCACAAGTGTGGAGGTCTTGTGGGCCCAGAACTAGGCTGTGACAAGGGCTAAGTGTCGGGATCAGGGTACATGATATGATTGGGATTAGACTCGAGGGTTGAGTGTCGGGGTTAGAGCACATGATCAGTGCGCCTAGCTCAATACCCGCTTGAGTCACGGCACTTGAGGGCCAACCGTCAGGGTTAGGGTATTCAATGGGTACGCCTAGCTCACAACCCGCTCGAGTAGCCAGTACACCTGACTCAGGACCCGCTCGAGCGATGACCATAGGTAGGGTTTGTTGATTTGACCATAGCCTGGATACAATTTTTAACTGGCATGTAATTGAAATGTTTTCTAAAACTGTTGCACTGTTCACAACTACTTTTATACTATGTCATGCATTCAAATATTATATTATTTTTACTACCCATGCATACATGCACCATTTTGGAATGTTGGTTATGGTTGCAATGGTGGTCTTGCTACTCACTAAGCCACGTTAATTTTCGGCTCACTACTCTATTAATATTTCTGGTTCTTCGGTGGCTGATAAAGGGAAGAGCGTGGTGATCGCCTAACTCCCTGATGTTTTCTGTTTCCTTTTGTTGGTCCACTGTTAGAGGTCCGTCATCCTTTTGTGTATATGTATCGGTGTGTGTAGTCAACTGTGTATTTTGGACATGACAAATATGTAATACAATGATCACTTTTTGTATATTTGTTTATTTTCGCCCTGATTTTTTCCATTATTCTGATATCGTTTGTTGTTGTATGAGATTGGAATGGCTTAACAGTGATTGGGCAAACTTAACATGGTGAGCAAGTTCGTTAGGCCACTATGCCAGTTGGGTCGCCCTTTGGCCTAGGGAAGGGGTCCAGACACTTTTATCAATAAAAATACGTTAGATTAGTTTTGGAAAATGATAATGTTCCTAGGAATTTTAAAAAATTATTTTATGCATTTTTGTTTGTTTACTTTACATTTTGAATATATTTGTTCTTTTACAGTTTTTTTGTTTCAGTTAGATTTGTTTTGTACATAAATAAGAGCACACAATGAAAAGAATCAAGATTTAGATGAAGCTCAAAAATAGGTCAAAAGCAATTAATAATGGAAAAAGAAAAATATAAAAAATTATCATAAATATTTTAAATAAATGTGGATGTCCATATGCATCTTGTTATTCTATGAATGTGGATGTTCATGTATCTCTTATTTTTATGTTACAAATAAGTGTTTTAATATGAATGTACATACATTAATTACGATTTATTTTCAAACCCTATAAATAGGAGTCCTTGTAATCTTGTAAGATCATCCATTTGCAATTGAATTTCATTTCCATCTTCTTTATGTTCTTCATAGTTTTTCTCTATTTAATACATTATTAGCACAAGCCCGCTCTTTTTAGAAAATCTTGAAGATTAAAAAGATTCATTTGAAGAAACAACTACTCCAAAGACAAAAGCTTGGAAGTATATTTTAAATTTTATTTATGCAATTATTTTTATTTTATTATTGAATGAGTTAATGTCTTTCATGCATGATCATTTATATATAATATTATTCATTATAAATTTTATATAATGTCAGCACCTAAGAAAGTATGTTTTGTAATTGCGTCTTGTATGATCTTCTACATCAGAAATCAAAAGTCAAATTAGGCAAATAAATAATATTATTATTAATTTATTATCTTTTATTCTTGATTTTTATAATTCAAATTGTACTGAGTTTAGATTGATAGTAGGTAAGTCTTGTCTTGAGTAAGTTAAACATCGAAAGAAATATGTGTTATCCAGTCCTAAGAGGCCCTTATCCTAAGAAGACTTTGTTTGACTGCCCTTTCCTAACTCATACAAGTAGTACATTTTGATTAGAATATCAAGATGTGAATGTATATTCAATCGAATATTATTTGTTTTACATTAAAAAAAATCTTAAATATATATTATTTAGTAGTCATATTCTAATATATTTTATATATTTTTTGAAGCAACATATCTAACCTTACAAAATTAGAATTTGTAGCACTTGAAATTACAGAAAAGAATTATTAATCATGGATATTAGATGTTGAAATCCATTTAGATGTCATGGGTCTCGATGATACTATCAAAGAAAATAATGATGCTTCAATGCAAAATTGTGCAAATGCAGTGATTTTCCTTCGTCATCATGCTGATGAAGGTTTAAAGGTCGAGTGTCTTATTATAAAAGATCCACTTATTGTTTGGAAAAATTTGAAGGAAAGATATGACCATAAAAAATAGTAATTCTCCCCAAAAGCCCATTATGATTAGATACATTTACGCTTACAAGACTTTAAAACTGTAAGCGAATATGATTCTGTAATTTTTAGAATCAGTTCTCAACTGCAACTGTGCAAAGAAAAAGTTACTGATGAAGATATGCTAGAAAACAACCTTCTCTACTTTTCATGCATCAAACGTGCTCCGGTAGCAGCAATATAGAGAGAAAGGTTTGAAAAAATATTCTGAATTAATTTCATGCCTACTTGTAATGGAACAAAATAATGAATTACTAATGAAGAATCACGAGGCACATCCAACTGGATTTACTCCATTTTCCAAAGTGAATGGTGTCACATATCATAAGGACAATATCAGATGAAATAATCATGGTCATGGCCGTGGTTGCAGTCATAGTCGCAATCATGGTCATAGTCGTGGTTGCGGTTATGATTGTGGTCAAGGACATGGTCATGGTCATGATCAAAATTACAACCAGAAATGGGATAGGAATGATACAAAACAAGGTAAAGAACAAAGTGGATCTCATTCCAAAAATACTGAAAGTAAATGTTATTGGTGTGGTATGATAGGCCATTGGTCACGCACTTGTCATATAAGTAAGCATCTTGTTGAGCTTTACTAAGCATCATTGAAGCAGAAAGGAAAACTATTGAGAGAATTTTCTTTTTGTTAATGATCCTATGGATATAACACATTTAGATGTGACAGATTTCTTTGCACCTATCAAGAGGAAAATTGATATAATTGTTTATTTTACTTTAATTAGTGTGTATGTCTTATCTTGAGTTGAATGTTAATATGAATTTTCTTAATAATGTTTTTAATTATATTTTTTTTGGTCGATTGTACTAATGTGCTATATATATATATTCGTGACTCTAATATATGTTTTCTTTTATTGAAGCAGCAAATGAATGCTTCTCGGCTTTTGGTTGAATACAAATCCCATGGAGAAGATTTATGTATAGTGGATAGTTCAACTACTTATACCATTATGAAAAATGCAGGATATTTTTCTACTTTGAACATCGGTGAAGCAATTGTTACTAAAATGTCTAGCAATACCAATATAATTGAAGGTTCTAGAAGAGCCAATATATTATTGCCAAGGGGAACAAAACTTTTCATAAATAATGCATTATTTTCACCAAAGTCTCATTGAAACTTGTTGAGTTTTAAAGATATTCGCAGAAATGGATATCATATAGAGACAGTAAATGAGAATAATCAAGAATTTTTATATGTTACATGCATTTCAGAAGAAAAACGTATTGTAGAAAAATTTCATGCTTTCTCTTCTGGTTTGGACTCCACAAAGATAAGTATGATTGAAGCAAATGTTATTGTAAACCAAAATTTCACATATTCAAATATTTTATGATTTGGCATGACAAATTAGGCCATCTTGTTCAATAATGATGAGAAAAATTAATAGAAAATTCAAAAGGACATCCATTGAAAAAGTAGAAGATTTTTCAAAGTAATAAATTCTTGTGTGCTGCATATTCTCAAGGAAAATTAATTATAAGACCATCACTAGCTAAAATTCGTCTTGAATCACCTATATTTTTAGAACGCATTCAAGGTGACATATGTGGGTCTTTTTATCTATCATGTGGACCATTTAGATATTTTATGGTTTTAATATATGCTTCTACTAGATGGTCACATGTATGTTTATTATCATAAGACAATTTAGCACTTGTAAGGTTACTTGCTCAAATAATTAGATTACAAGCACAGTTTCTATATCATTCAATTAAGACGATTCATCTTGATAATGCTGGTGAATTTGCATCCCAAACTTTTAATGACTATTGTATGTGTGACAATCCATATTTTTTATACATAAAATTAATGAGTTTGATACACATATCCTCATGTAATTTTTCAAAATTTTTAATGAAAATACATGAATTTTCTCTAATTTTTAATCATTTAATTAAAAAAAATTAGAATAATTAAGAAATATAATTTTTGGGAAGAGAACACATTAATCATAAAGGAAATGAATTTTTTAGGAGAAAATATGATTTTTCAGAGTGATTATTGATTTTTTTTTGGTAATTATTGGATTTTTTGAGAAAAATTATGGATTTTTGGGTTAAATATGAAATTTTTGAAAAATAAATGCATAAATTGGAATTTTGAGTATATTGGAAATGTATGCAATTTTTGAAGAAATTGAGGGGCAAATGAATAAATTAAATAATAATAATAATAATAATAAAAGTGGATATATATATATATATATATATATATATATATATATATATATATATATATATATATATATATATATATATATATATATATACATATATGTGTGTGTGTGTGTGTGTGTACACAAAAAAGTGGGAGAAATGGAAATGAAGACGAAAAAAACAAAAATATCACATTTGAGGCTACAAGGAGGTATAAACCCCAAACTTTAAGCCCTTGTATTCATGGCTTTATATGCATGCAAAGATACCTAGTTACATATGAAAGTTGATACTTAGAAAAATTTTCAGAATTGTTGATATGTGCTAAGTGTGGTAGGGTGTATTTGAGATTGATCATTACCATATTTGCTTACTCCATTGGATGAGACTTGAACTTTTAATGTTTTGAGATCTAAGCCTTACAAAACATGCAAGAGAAGGCCTTAGATTAATGGAGAAATAGGGGTAATTAAGCACTTGAAAATCATGGAAAACTTGAATATTGAAAAATTTGTTACATAACAGAAACTGTAGGGGACCAATTGACTAACCAAAAATAGGTATTATGGACTGAAACTTGGTGGAAATGTCACTGGATATGTCAAAAACATGTATACCAAATTTTGTTCCAATCTAAGTTGGCTAAGGAGGTCAACTGATGCACAATGTGACTGTCTGTCACATAAGAAACGAAAATTTTCAGTTCCTGTATTACATTTAAAAAAATCATAACAAAAGATATCCAAAAATCAAAATCTAAAATTTTGGTAAATTTTTAGGAGGTTTAGATGAAATCGGAAAAGTTTGAAATTTGGCTAAGTGTTGAAATTTGGGGATTTTGACCTAATTGGCCCAATTTTGATCTAATTTGACTTAATTTGACCCAAATTAACCAAAATTGATCATGTTGACCAATTTTGACTAAGTTTGACTAGTTGACCAAATTTGACGGAATCAAATTTGGGTTCATTGAGACCGATTAGGGATAGTGGAACAAGGGCTAAGCCACAATTCTAAAGGGAACTGAAATTAAGTTTAAACAATGCATATTCGAGTATATACTACAAGACTAGGCCAAGTGTCGATGGGACATTAGTGCACGGGACCCGAGGTGAGTAGTTTGATTCAAGTGTTTAGTTTAACTTGCTTTCCTTGCATAAAACATGAGTAAAATAACATGGTTTGAATGGTTTCATATGATTGAGATACGTCGAATTGGTTTTGAAATATGTAGATGTACACAAGTAATGAGACCATAGGCTCGAGGACCGAGCGCAAGGTCAAGGTACATAATGTGATTGAGATTAGACTGGAAGTCCGAACGCGGGTTTGGGCATATGATCAATGCGCTTAGCTTTCGACATACTCCAGTGACGAAACTCGAGGACCAAGCACAAGGTTAAGGTATTCGAGGAATACGCCTAGCTTACAACGTGTTTGAGTGGCCGGTAGGCCTCACTTACGACCTACCCAAGCAATGACCATAGGGTTGGGTTTATTGACTTAAGACCCTAGCATAGATATAGTTTTAGCTAGCATGTATTTGAGGTGTTATTTTATAATTGTTGCATCGTTTATAACTGTTTTTATATGATGCCATGCATTCAAGCATTATACCATTTTACTATTTATGCATACATGCACTATTTTGAAATATTGGTTATAGGTAACATGTTGGTCTTACTACTCACTAAGGCACATTGACTTTTAGGTTCACTACTCTACTAACATTACATGTTCCTTAGTGGCTGACATAGGGAAAGGCGTGCTGATAGCCTAGCCCCCCCTCCCCCCTTTGACGACTCCTTTTTCATTTTCTAGGGTTGGTCATTTTTGTGTATATACATACATACATATGTGTATATATATATATGTGTGTGTGTGTGTGTGTGTGTGTGTGTGTGTGTGTGGTCTGAATGAGGCATTATGTAATACAATGATCACTCCTCATAATGTTTGCTTTACTTTTGCACTTGAATCTTTAAATGACTATGATATCACTTGTTGCAATCCGAAAGGCTTAACAGTGATTGGGCAAACTCGAATCGGTGAGTAGGTTCGTTGGGTTACTGTGCCAGTCAGGCTGCCCTTCTGCCTAGGGAAGGGGTCTTCACAGTATGTCACTTGGGATAAAAGTTGAACATCCTATAACACATGTTCGTACACAAATTGGTTTAGTAGAATTACTTATTGAACAATTACAATTAATCGCTAGACATTTACTAACGAAAATCGAACTCCCTACTTCTACATGGAGATATGTTATCTTACATGTAACAGCACATATACGAATTAAACCATCGATTTATCATAAGTTCTCTTCGCTACAATTAGCATTTGGTCAAGAATCAAATATTTCTCATCTTAGAACCTTTGGATGTGCGGTGTGTGTTGCTATTGCTCCATCACAACGTACAAAAATGGGCCCTCAGAGGAGATTAAGAGTATATGTTGGATATGATTCTCCCTCAATAATTAAATTTCTAGAGCCATTAACAGGAAACATGTGTGTAATGCAATTTGTAGATTGTTATTTTGATGAAACTACATTCCCAGTATTAGGGGGAAAAAATAAAAGTGTGGAGAAAACAATATCATAGAATACTCCATCAATGTCTCATCTAAATCCTCAAACAAAATATTGTCAACAAGAACTTCAAAAGATAATTCATCTACAAAATTTAATAAATTAACTGTCAGATGCATTTGTTGATCCAAAACGAGTATTAAAGTCACATATACCAGCGATTAATATTCTAATTCGTATTAATATCCCAGAAGGACTATGTGATAATAGAATTGAACCACGCTTGAAGTGCAGATGTGGATGATCAATTGGTTTTAAGGATAAGAATCCTCGAACAAGAAAATCTAATAATAAATATGATTTTGAGAAGGTTGATGTCAACAAAGATAAAGTTCCTGATGAAGTACAAGAATTTGATATTCGTAATAATGAAGAGATTTTGATCAATTTTGTAAAACGATGGAATCGTCATGAAATGGTTGTTGAATATGTTTTTGCATACAATGTAGCATTAGATATTATGAATGAAAATATAGATCATGAGCCACAATCCATTCAAGAATGTTGAAATATAAATGATTGACTAAAATGGAAAGATGTTATATAAGCAAAATTAGATTATCTTAACCAACGTAAAGTTTTTAGACTAGTAGTATAAACACCTACTAGTGTCAAACCCGTAGGATACAAATGGGTATTTGTTCGAAAAAGAAATGAGAAAAATGAAGTCGTAAGGTATAAAGCAAGACTTGTTGCACAAGGATTTTCTCAAAGACCAAGAATTGATTATGAAGAGACATATTCTCTTGTGGTTGATGCAATAACTTTTTCATATCTTTTTTGTGTCGCAACCCACTTCGTAAAAGTGATATCACAACCAACACATAATACTATATTTGCTACACCTACATATGTAATACTATGTCAGCCTCTTATACTCTGAACTACTTAATATCCATAAAAATTTTGACAGAGTCTCCCCTAAAACTTTGATTTATCCCAAAGGAGCATTTACACTTGATAAACATTTTCTCAATCCACTAGTTCATAACAAATAATATTCAACATACTATCATCAATTATAATTCATAATTTAAAATCTACATCCTTTCACACTCTTACCTAGTATAAGCAAATTCACACCCCTCTAGATGAGATTACATTTACAATGATAATTATAATTATACAAAAAATATAGTCCACAAGATAATTAAGCCTACGCACACAATAGTAACTGAAGAGTTGTCTACTCTTCTTGCACTGGCTCTTCCCTTTCTTATCTGTTCCTGAAATGTTAAAAATAATAAGTGAGTGACAACATGCCCAGTGAATAATCTTTATCTATGACATTTAGATGCATTTAAATAACCATGCAGAATATCAAATTAAATAAAATATTTAAATTCATCATGCACATTCAACCCATACATATATGCATTCAACATAGTGATTATGCTATTTACAATACATCATTTAGTAAAACATATGTACATCTACATCTTTCAGAAGTAGAGTCAGTTTTACTTCTTGTCTTGCCTGGACAATAGTAGACTGTACTTCTAATCATCACCTACTTCACAATCATTTCAAGAATTATCACATAGAGAAAGGCTGATACTTCTCATGGATCAGTCCTACATGGATTATGACATAAGAAGTATTATTCCTCATGTCTCAGTCCATATTTAAATGATACCATATTTTAGATATGCTATTGCAAATCCAAAACAAACTGTCGTGTAAATAAAATTTCATAAATTCTAAATCAAATGCAACAAATGTCAACACAAATAGCATGCTTACATTCAAATCATTTTTATATCTATAATACCATACAAATAACCAAGATAAAAAAAATATTCATATAATACCAACAACTTAACTCATTGGGCACATATTTCACTTCTTGTTGTAATGACCAGTCTCTCCCAAATTTACAGTAAAATCCAGTAATACATAATCCATCATTTCATATGTCATATATATTTTCATTTGAATCAGTTCTTATTTAATAAAAATCAAAGGTTTTGACATAATATCACAGTTTACATAATACCAAAAATAATTATTATTCACCAAAATTATTGTCTAATCACTTTCGAGTATCCACTCCAAAATCTAGGTTCCAATCTACTACAATTATCCTATCACAGATCAATTTATATGTACAAATCAAATTTAATTCATTTTTATAAATAACTTCTAACACATTTATTTTTCATATTTAATCACATACGTGCATTAAACCTCACGTATTATTGTGCATTAGCTGGAATATTTTCAATAACCTTCTAAATTAATTTCTTGCTCATATATTATATATTTTATAGCAAAAAATAAAATAAATAGGCTTCCCAAATATATTTTTACTAATTTTTTCTAATTCTCATAAATAACCCAAATGGTTAATCATTCACCAAAAATCCATTTGATATCCAAAATTCATTAAGTTTGTGTCGATAGATACGAATTTTCATTCTTTACATTCCTATGGGATTCAATCGAAGTTTTATTAGGGTTTGACATACCCAAAAGCCCATCCTATAGTTATTCAACTTTGGATATTTATTTTAGTGTGTATTGGACAAATGAATAAAAACTAACTACATATTTGGGATCTATGTACCATCAAGAGTGTATAGGTATAATTTTTACTGAGTTTTACTTACGGTGGAGAAATACCCATTTTTGGGTACTACTATGAAACACCCCTTACAGTGAAAACTAGACCCCTAGGTTCATAGTGTTCGGCTTATCTAGCGTCTTTGTAGCAAGAATTGAGAAAAAGGCTTACCTACGTGTGAATCTGTCGAGAAACGGTCAAATTTCCTTTTTCCTTCCTCTTCTTTCAACTTCATTTCTTTCCTTGTCGTTCTAGAGATGTAAAATAAAAGAAGAATGAAGAAAGGAAGTGGATAGCTAAACAATTTAAAGCAACTGACCACATACTCATATATCTAATATATTATAATTTGATTTTTTTTTTTTTTTGGTTTTGGCCCAAATTATAATATATATTATAATTTGGGCCAAAACCAAAAAAAAATCAAATTATAATATATTATATATATGAGTATGTGGTCGGTTGCTTTAAATTATAATATATTATATATATGTATGTATGTACGTATATATATATATATTATAATTTAATTTTACCCAAATTACACCCACATTATTATATTTTTTTTATTTTCTTTTCCAATCCATTTTACACCGCTTGCTCCCATTTACATATTATATATATGTTGGAACCAATTAAATTTTCTCCACCACCCATCATATACATTCTCATCTCTAATTACTATATTTTTTTACACAACAATTATTTTTTAATAACTAATTTAATTAATTAATTTATACACGCATCATATATTTTTAATACATGTGTATAATTATACATATATACATGCATAATTTGTACAAATGCATGTATTTATACACATTTATTTTTATTTAAATTAATTTACGTAACAAATTAAAATATTGAGTGTTATAATTTGTATGGCCGTGTACGAAAGACTTGAGATGCACTTGATGGATGTATTCACAGTCTATCCATATGGCTCACTGGATAGTGACATTTATTGTCGAGACCCCTTCCCTAAGTTGAAAGGCGGCCCGACTGGCATGGCGGCCCGACCGGCACGGTGGCCCAACAAACTTACTCACCATGTCAAGTTTGTCCAACCTCTGTTAAGCCTCTCCAATTTCAACAATGAGTGATATTAGAACAATTTAAATATTTGAGTGCAAAAGTAAGCAAACACTACAAAGGATGATCATTGCATTACACATTGTCTTGTTCAAAATTACATAGTAGACCATATATACATACGCAAAAATAACCAACCTCGACAAAAGACCAAAAAAGGGAAGAGAGTCGTCAGGGAACTAGGCAATAACCACGCCTTTCCCTCTATCAGCTACCGAAGAACCTGAAATGTTAGTAGAGTAGTGAGCCTAAAAGTCAATATGTTATCCATAACCAACATTCCAAAATAATACATATATGCATGAACAATAAAATGATATAAGGCTTGAATGCATGACATAGTATAAAAGCAGCTATAAATGATGCAACAGTTATAAAAGGCTTGAATGCATGTACATTTTAAAATACATAGTAGTTAAAACTGTATCTAGGCTAGGGCCTTAAGTCAGCAAACCCAACCCTATGGTCATCACTTGAGCGGGTCGTAAATTAGGCGTATCAGCCACTCAAGCGGGTTGTAAGCCAGACGTATTCCTCGAATACTCTAATTCCACGTTCGATCCTCGAGTGTCGTCATTCGAGCGGGTCAGAAGCTATGTGCATTGATCATATGCCCTAGCCCCGCACTCGGACCTTGAGTTTAATCTCAATCACAAAGTATACCCTGACCCCGCTCTTGGTCCTCGAGCATATGGTCTCATTACCCATGTACATCTACATACTCAAACCAATTCGATGTATCTCAATCACATGAAACCATTTAAACCACGTCATTTCACTCATGTTTTATGCAAGGAATGCAAGTTAAAGTAAATGTTTGAATCTAACTACTCACTTTGGGTCCCACGTACCGATGTCCCATCGACACTCAACCCTGTCCCATAGTGTATACTCGAATCTACATTGTTTAAACTCAATTTCAGTTCTCTTTATAATGTAGATTAACCCCTTGTCCCACTATCTCTAATCGATCTCGATCGACCCAAATTCAATTTGGTCAAATTTGGTTAATTGGTCAAACTTGGTCAACTAGTGAAACATGGTTCAAATTGGTCAACATGATCAATTTCGGTCAATTTAGGTCAAACTAGGCCAAATAAGGACGAAATTGGGCCAATTAGGTCAAAATTGGGCCAATTATGCCAAAATCTCCAAATTCCAACACTTAGCCATATTCAAGCTTTTTGCTCTCTCTACGTAACAAATTTGTCAATTTTTCTGCTATCAATCCTTGCATCCGATTTGCATGAGGCTTTTCAGATCTCATCTATACCTCATAAACATTCATCAGAATTTTATATTTTGATTTTTGGACATCATTTGCTATAGTTTTTTATTGTAATAACAGGGTCTACAATTTCTCATTTCTCATGTGACAGGCAGTCAATTTGTGCACCCGTTGACCCACTTACCCCACTCAAATTGGGACAAAATTTGGTGGACATGTTTTTAACATATCCAATGACCACTCCACCAAATGTTAGCTCAAAATACCCATTTTTGTTCAATAAATTGGTTTACTACATTCTCTGTTATATAACAAATTTTTCAATGATTAAGTTTTCTATGATTTTCAAGTGCTTAAGTATCCCTATCACTCCATTGATTCAAGGCCCTATCTTATATATTTTGTTAGGCGTAGATCTCAGAACATTGAAGGTTCAAGTCTCATCCCAATACAATAAGCAAACACGGCAATGATCACTCTCAAATACACCCTACAACACTTAACACAAATCTGAAATTCTAAAAATTTGTCTAAGTACCAGATTCCCAGATGTAACTAGACATCTTTACATGAATGTAAAAATATGAATATAAAGGCTTAGGGGTTGGGTTTTATACCTCATTGTAGCCTCAAATATAAGGTTCAAAAGGCCTCAAGTCGTTCCTCAAATAGATGTCTCTAGCTACTTTAAATGTTGCCTTAGAAATGCTTCCAAGAACTGTCTTCTGCTGAAACTATTGTAACAATTAATCAACCAATCAACTTTGCTATTTTGTAAAACACGTTTGAGACTTCAGTTTTTTATTTCCATCAATATGAGATGAAAGTACTCAAGACAAGGAACAAAACAAGGGGTTTTACCTCGAAAATAGAACTTGGATGGCTTAGGAATTAGCCCCTTGAAGATTGGATCAAGATTGTCTCCCAACAGTTTTAGCCTGTAATAGTGTTAAACAACACTCTTTCGTGGTCGTTTAAGTCTAATGGATGGTGGATTCAACCAAAGGCTTGTCCAACATTGTAGAGGAGAGTGAGAGCTTTCTAGAGAGCATAAGTTTAGAGAAAATGGACATGGGAGGAGGAAGAAACAGACTATTGGAAAGAGCTTGCAGAAATAGAAATTTCTTCAAAACTTGTGTTTTGTTGCATGTTTGAGGCATCCTTGCGTGGCAAAAAGGAGTGTCATGTGGCTCATGAGTTTCCATGCAAGGAGCTTTGTTGTCTTTGTCTATTGGCCTAGTCAGAAGGCTAATTGGATGGACAAAACCATGGATTTTGCTGGTTTTGAGGTGTAATTTCTACAAAATTCGGTGGGAAAACGAAAGAAAATGAGGAAGAAGGTGTAGTTGGGTGCGTGGGCCCCCTAGGCAAGCGGGTCGGCCCACGTGCCTGGTCTGAATTCGCCCGGGCCTTCGACCCGTGCACCCAACTGTTTGGCACATGCACAGGCCAGCGCTGCTGGCCCGAACAACTCAGGCTCGTGCGGCCGAAATTCATTTTTCATTTTTGTTTTTTTATTTTTATTTTTTCCTTTATTATTAGTTAATTTACTCACTTAAACATTCACCAATTTTCATCAAAATCTTCACTATTTCCCAATTTTCATCATTTATACATTTTTTTTTCGAAAATTTCATATTTAACCCAAAAATTCACATTTTTCTCTCAAAAATTCAATAATTATCTCCAAAATTTAATAATCACTCTGAAAAATTATATTTACTCCAAAAATTACATTTCCTTCATAATTTATGTATTCTCTTCCCAAAAATTATATTTCTCAATTATTATAATTTTCTTCAATTAATGATTAAAAATTAGAAAAAATTAAGGAAAATTCATGTATTTTCATAAAAATTTCAAAAAAATATATGAAAATGCACACATCAAACCTATTAGTTCTGTGTATCAAAAATATAGGTTGTCACATTTGAATGAAAATCCCCAAAGGATATAAATTACCAAAAAAAATGTACTACCAATTTTGAGAAATTTATTCAATTAAGTTATAAAGATCTTTGTATGGAATGAAATAATCTAGATGCATGTGGCACAATCGTTTTAGTCAATACTTATTAAAAGAGGAATATAAAAATAATCCAACTTGTCCATGTGTGTTTATAAAAAGATTTGGACCTGAATTTGCAATAATTGTTGTTTATGTAGATGATTTGAATATCATTGGAACTCCTAAAGAACTTCCAAAAGCAATTAATTATTTGAAAAACAATTTTGAAATGACAGCTCTTGGTAAGACCGAGTTTTGTCTTGGTTTACAAATTGAACATTTAGAAAAAGTTATTTTTGTTCATCAATCAAATTATACAAAAAGGTTCTTAAAAGATTTTATATGGACAAAGCACACTCTTGGAGCAATCCAATGGTTGTTACATCACTGGATATGAATAAGGATCTTTTCTGACCTTGTGAAGAAAGAGAAGAAATTATTGGTCTTGAAGTATCATATCTTAGTGCAACAGTTGCACTGATGTATCTTACTAATAATGCAAGACCTGATATTGCAATTTCTCATAAGTTGTTAGCAAGGTATAGCTCTTCACCAACCCGAAGGTATTAGAATGGCATTGAACATATACTACGATGTCTTCAAGGAACTGTTGATTTGGGTTTATTTTATACAAGTAAATCAAAACCCCCAATTAGTTTGTTATGCAGATGCCAAGTAGTTATCTAATCCACATAAGGTAGCATTACTATGATATCTTCAAGGAACCGTTGCTTTGGGTTTGTTTTATACAAGTGAATCAAAACCTAATTAGTTTGTTATGCAAATGTCGAGTATTTATCTTATCCACATAAGAGATGATCTCAAATAGGCTATTTATTAACATATGAAAATACAACTATATCCTGGCGTTCTACAAAACAAACAATAGCTGCTACTTCTCCAAATCATTTTGAATTAATAGCTATTCATGAAGCGATTCATGAATGTGTTTGGCTAAGGTCAATAACACAACATATTCAAAAAACATGTGGACAATCTTTTGATACAAAAATTCCAACAATAGTTTGTGAAGATAATGTGACTTGCATTGCTCACTTAAAAGAAGGATACATCAAAGGAGAAAAAATAAAACATGTTTCACCAAAGTTTTTCTTTACACATGATCTTCAAAAGAATAGTGAAATTGATATTCAACGAATTCGCTCAAGAGATAATCTTGCAGATTTGTTCACTAAGTCATTACCTATTGCAACATTTAAGAAATTGGTTTATGGTATTAGAATGTGTCAACTTAAAGATCTTAAATAATGTTACAAATAGGGGAATTTATCACTGTACTCTTTTCTTCTTAACCAATAGTTTTGTCCCATTGAGTTTTCCTTGGCAAAGCTTTTAATGATGTAGTGTCCTATTTGCATGCAAGAATATCATTATCTTTCATTTAATTTCCCATTGGGTTTTTTTTACACTAGTGATGTTCTAATGAGACATATTCTTTGCACAGATGGACATCCAAGGCGGAGTGTTATAAATATTTTAAATAAATGTGGATGTTCATATACATCCTTTTATTCTATGAATGTGGATGTTCATGTATCTCTTATTTCTAGTTTATAAATGAGTGTATTAATATGAATGTACTTACATTAATTGCAATGTATTCTCAAACCCTATAAATAGGGGTCCTTGTAATATTGAAAGATCATCCATTTACAATAAAAATTCATTTCCATCTTCCTTGTGTTCTTCATAGTTTTTCTCTATTATTTTATAAGAAAAACAACTAAATAAAAATAGGTTGCCACTATTCCAAGCCAAGGAGCCAATCAAAAACATGAATTGCTCGAAAGAAAAAAAAATGTAATGTCACATTTTTGAGGTCATTTTTTGAGCTAATTTTGGTTAATTTTGGCGATTCTTGAACTTATTTTTTGAGGTTTAAAAAAAATTCTACATTTTAATTAATTTAATTTTGGGATAGATTTTGAAGATGTTGACATATTCCACTCATATATTTAGTTTGATTTTTAGGTATTGGCTTGAAGAATTAAAAAAAAAAAAAACAGAGGAAGAGAGAGAGAGAGAGAGCAAGGAAAGGTTTAAGGTCATTGTTGTGCACACAGGGAGTTTTACCTTAAATGAGTATTTTCTTCATCTACTGTTTTTTGCTTTCCTTCTAAACTATAAACTAAATCTTTCATCTAGAAATAAGATGAGTCTTACTTTGTTTTTATAGAATAATTTGTGTGTAGATATATATGTACTTAATGAAATTTTAATTTTTCATTGTGATTTCGTATGTATTTAGATGGTGACAGTTAGAGCGAATTTTCTGTAAGTTAAGAAATGAGCTTTATGACGTAATAATAACGTGGAATCAAGAGGCTTATGACCTGTTATGAAATCATTTTGAATTTCTAGAATATACTATCTGATTAAGTTGTGAATGTTTGGAAAGATGGATGAAGATTCAATCTTATTCATAAGTTTTCAAACTATAAACTAGCTATTAAATTTAAAATGAATATTTCAAATTAAGTTTTCAAATGAATATTTCAAATTTTGATTTACAAATAGGTGAGATCGAGTTTTCAAATGTTGATTTATTTTGTGTTTGGATTATTTAATAATTATTATTATTATTAAAGGATAGTAACTCAACTAATATTGAATTTTACACTATAATTGTAAGATCCCAAAAAAAAATTGTATGAAATTTGATTGAATGAAATATTAATCTTTAAAAATTTTATAAAATTTTTGGAATACTACATTACGTAACCAAGATGAGAAATGACATTAATTGAAGAAAATTTACAAAAATTTTGGGGTGTGTGTATGTTGGGGGTGGGAATAACATGACGCAATAACATGACGAAAAATCTGAAAACTTGCTCGAGAAACACCTTTGGAAAACCCCCAAAACATCTCAAAACTCTAAGTTACTAATTCTTGTGTGCAAAAGTGAAGATTTAGCAGGTTTCTTGTGTTGAGAACAACCCAAACTTGACAATTCTTACCTACTAAAACTCTATATAAATACTGCATGGGCTCCCATTCTTTTCATCCCAACAAGAATTGATAAGTCCTTCTTGTTCTCTTTACCTTCCTCTTGCCATCCCTTTTTTTTCTTTAGTTGTTTTAAACAACAATTGGAGTAGTAGTACTGAAGTACTGCACAAATTTTTGTGCTAGCAGTTGAAAAAATCTGAAGGGGATTCAATTGAAGGTTCAAAAAGGAGTTTACTACTTTAGGTGAAGATGATTTTCAACTTTTACTTTATTATTTGTATTTAAATAAGGCATGTATGTATTTGATGCTTTGAATATACACAATTAATTATGTTACATGTCATATAAAATATGCATGCTTAGGCTTACATTAATAAATATGTATGCTATGTGATGATATAATCCATGTTATATTGTTACCATGCTCATATGTTTAATTTTTGTTCAAGTTTGGTTTATTTACGTAAATGTTATGTTTTTATACTTAATTAAAGATTAATTAAGATTCTAACCACATACCGATGTGAAGAAGGATTTCTTCATGTGTGGTTCAACCATGCTGAACCTTTGACTTAGAACTAGGAGCCAGGATTGACCCCAGAATGAACTAGGTTTCAGGAGTCATCCCACTTTACAGAAAGGGTTTGAATTTCAAGAATAATCTCTCTCCTTAGATTTGGAACACAAAAGTTAATCCTTTTCAGTCTTAATTTCACCTGAAAATAATAAATTGTTTGAACAACATAATATTTGAAAGTGCTTGACATGTTTGTCTTATTTATTGAAATAATGATTTAAATGTTTGGAATGATCCATTAGGCTTCAAGCTCACCTCTTCTTTCTAATCTTTTAGGAAATTAACATATCAAGACTTTATGGAAGACTGTTAGATTTTTTTTTCAGATTTTATTGAATTGTAAGGCATGTTGGCCCAAGTTATTTTATATAAGTTTTGAAGTTATTTCCGCTGTATTGAAACCAAAGGCCATGTACCTTGGAATTTGGAAATGATTAATGATATGAAATTATTTTATTTAAATGTTTATTTTTTTGAATTATTGCATGAGTTACTAATATTCAAAAAGTCTCAAGGATTTGGGAAGAGAAAAAGGAAAGAAGATAATGTAACACAGGGCTCGCCTCTCAGGGGGCTAAAATAGAAAGAAAAATATCATCAGATGACGTGGGCACAGGAGGCGGGGTGTTACAAATGTGGTATTAGAGCCTAGGTTGTAGATGCCTTCGGCAAAATTAAAAAGAGTTGACTCAATCATGTAAGACCTTTACTTTGAGTTAAAAATTACAATGCCCTACCTCCTATTTTAAAATTGAAAATTGTTTTGCAAAATTGTTTTTCAAAAAGGAAATATATGTTTTTCAAAAGTTTTGTTTGGATACAAAGATTACAAGTTGAGCTAATAGTGGGTAAGTTTTGTCTCGAGTAAAGCTAAACATTAAAAAGAAAACTGGTTCTCCCATTCTAGAATGTTGATTGCTAAGTAGAATTTGGTCTCACCGCTCAACTGGAGGTTGTCCCACCAACTCATACAAGTAGTCGAAGTTGAATAATACACCTATTTTTCACAAGAAAACTAGAAGATGGTAATTAAGGGATGAGGAAAGTACTAGAGTACAAAAGTAATACTAGGAGTGGTACTAGAACTAGATGAGGGTTGAACCTTGCAACCAGGAATTGAGACCCTAGGTCTAGGAAAAAGATCTTAGATAGGGACTTGGGTGTTGTTAAGAAAGGCACAGTGGATCATGAATAAAACATTAGGACATAAGCTAGAGCCTAAAAATGTGTGAAAACAGAATACTTGATTGGTCAAGACACGAGATCGAGAAGATCATGTATCTTTGGTTTCTATGTGGTATGAGACGCATAGAAATTCGGGGGTATGGAGGAATCTTGGACTCGAAGAATGATGGGCAATGTTTGGTAAATGATCGGTAACTTTGAGAGAGCTTGTATCTCTGTGCTTGGCTGGTATAAGATGGTGTGACACTCCATATTTTAATTTGACACGTAAATTAATTTAAATAAAAATATATGTGTATAAATATATGTATTTGTACTAACTATGCGCATATATACATATAATTATATACATGTATTAAAAATACACATTGCATGTATAAATTAATTTAAATTAAATTAGTTATTGAGAAAAATTATTATAAAAAAGAAATAAGGTGCATCTAATAAAGTTTCAAAAAAATGAAGAAATACATTATATATAAGATGGGCAAAAATAAATTTACAAATATATATATATATATGTGTGTGTATGTGTGTGTGTATGGATACATAGAGGGGCCTAGGCAAACCCAGGAATAAGGCCTGAGCCGCCCAGACCCTTGCAAACTGAAAAATACACGGGTTGAACAGCCTGTGCAGGTGCGAATGGGCACGGGCTAGACGACCCATGCGCGATCAGACCAAAGCACAGGCCCCGGGCCTGTGCTAGTCGGCCTGGGTGCTTAGCACCCGGGCTTGGCACGTGCACTGGCCCGATCAGCTGGTGGCCCACACACCTGCCCTTCTTCTTCTTCCCCTATTTTCCTCGAATTTTCTACAATTTTTCTTGATTTTTAGCAAGAAAACCACCAAAATCTATGGTTTTGATGCCTAGTTTCAGGTATCTTGTAGGGCTGCTAGCCATGGATGTGATGCTGGCTATCAATTCATCACACATGCTGACTCAAGAGCCACGTGGGTGGACACATAGTAGACCACTGAACCATGTAAGAAGCCCTAACATGCAACAAAATGCAGTTGCAATGGGCCATTTTCAATAGCTAGTGCCTCCTTCAATACATGTTCATTTTGCCTAAAACTTAGATCTTTTCAAAGCTCTCTCATCCCTCTCAAAAAACCCCACGAGCCCTTTGTCAAACACACAAACATTAGAGAGGAAAACGATCACGAATGCGCCAATCATCATGGTCGCAAGCTGGAACTATTGGGAACCCAAAATTTTGTCGAATAATTAAAGATAAATAAGTTTGAGAAAATTAAATGAAATAAGTCAAGTGAAAATAATTTTGAAGATTTTAAGACATCTTTAGGCGCAAATTATAGGTTAGAAAATAAAAAATAATATAAAATATTTAGATGTAAAATAAAATAGGCAAATAAAACCTTAATTTGATATTTAAATGAAAATGTCAAATTAAAAGAGTTTCTTAAAAAATAAATAATAGAAAAAATAAATAAATAAAGTATATATATATATA
>JAJIYU010002318.1:0-31225 GCA_030144865.1 Tinospora cordifolia
CTATACTATTGCCTTATTAAATTCTTAAATTTAAGTTATGTTCTGTTAAATACAATCAAGGCATGAAATAATTGAAATAGAAAGAAAGTCAAGTGTGTGTCACTTGTAAATATAACATCAGCCCGACCCACCGTTTGGTTTAGTCCACTATCAAGAGAATGGTGGACATGTCCAATGCTTAAAGATACGAGGGTTGGGTTGTTACAGTCGTTTTTCTGGATTTGATGTTCGTAACTATAATACCTAAAATTTTAGTGACGTAATAACCGAAATTTGAGTTTAAAACACATATAAGTATATATTTATATATAAATACATACATACATACATACATATATATATATATGTTTCATTGGTATGCAATTAATTAGTTAGCATAGAAGTATAAAAGAACATACATTGATTAATATTAGACATATAAAATTGGTGGGTAAATATAAGCTTCTCTATTTAAATAAGAAAATAGTATTTTTAGTATGATATTAATATAAAAAAAGTATGTGTATAAAGTATTAATTAGATGCACTCATAAAAATAATATTTCGTTTAATATGATGGTAATATACATAGATAAATATATGTGTAAAGGAAATGCATTCATGAATGAGATATCCCATTTGGTGAGATGTTAAAGTGGGCATATGTAGGAAGTGATAATCTCACATTGGAAAGATAAAGACAGTATTTGGAAGACGGCCCTATATAAACCCCCCTACTCCACCCATTTCATTCATCCCAAAGACAAGAGTTGAAAATTCATCTTGTTTTCTCTCTTTGCCTCCTTCTTGGTAACCTTAGTTCTAGTTCTTCTTCGCTTGAGCTACTCTAAATAGTTCGCGAAGTAGTAGCCACAAAGTGCTACAAATAATTTAGGAAGCGATCTCGAAGTGAGTTTCTTTCCTTTCTTTTAATTTATTATTTTGACTTAGATGATGCTTTCTTGTTTGGTTAGCTTGATTCTTTTATGTTTTTATTCTTGTTCTTTGCATTTATGTCACTCAATCATTATGTTGCATGACCAAGAGAGTATGCTCTGTAGTTGCGTCTTGTAGGATCTTCTATTTCAGAAATCGAAAGTCATTTTCTTGTTTGAGAGAGTATGCTCTGTAGTTGCGTCTCGTATGATCTTCTACATCAGAAATCGAAAATCTGTGCTTCTGTTGATTTATCATGTTATACTGTGGTATGTTCAATTTCTGCTGAAATACTTATCTACTATGCCCTTGCACACAAAAGTTAGATTAAATGAGATTTCAACCACGTACCGGTATGAAAGACTTTTAATGTTCCATGTAGAATTGGAACTGGCTGTCAATACTGACACCAGCATGGAACGGGTTTCAAGAAGGATCCCACTGGAAATGGGTTTGAGTTTCAGAATTGATCTCTCTCCCTAGATCTGGAGCACAGAGGGTATTCTCATTCGGTCTAAATTATGACTGAATTAATATATTGGTTGAATTGAATTAATCTCTGAAAGTGTTTAATCTGCTTGCATTGTCTGGTTGGAATAATCGATTAAATAGATGGAATGATTCACTGGGCTTTTTAGCTCACTCACCTATTTTTCACAACAGGAAATTAATCAGCTTGCGAGAAAATTTACCCATTGAAAGTTTTTATTTATTTCAATGTAGGGCACATCGGCCTAAGTTAAATCATGTATTTTCAGCTTTGAATTTATTTTTCGCTGTAACGGATTATTGTACTCAGAATTGTCGAATGAATAAATGAAAAATTTTATTTACCATGATGTCATTTTGTACATAGACTAATGTAGTTAGGAACCCTATTGTATTTGGGGTCTAAGAAGAAGAAAATATAGCACAGGCCCGTCTCCCGGGCATCCCAAGATTTTTGATCAAAGAGAATTGAACCGTCAGATGACGTGGAAGATAGGACTTGGGAGGTGGGGTGTTACATTAACCGAAGAAGGAAGAAGAAGAAATGGAAAATGAATATGAATGAAGGGTGCTTTGTTTTGAGGGCATGGATGTGGGTTTGGTGTTGTGATCAAATGATCAAAACAGAGGAGAAAAACAGAGAAGATGAACTCGTTCAAGAATGAAGAGCATGTCACGGCTTGGGCTTGATTTTAGATCTAGAAATTCAGATATGATTTTCTTGTGTGTTGCTGCTGAAGAAACAAAATGCAAATAGGGATTTGGTGTTCTGCTTTTGGATGATTGAGAAGAATGAAGAACAAAGGAAATGAGAGGAAAAATCTGATTTTCAGATTTGAAATTTATGGGTTGAAGTTCTGTGTTTTGTGATGTGTATATGTTTGATTTAGGGCTGGATTGAGGTCAAGAAACCGTGCATTGAATAAACCAAAAAAAAAATCTGATTTTTGATGGACAAATCGGTTGACGAACAAGATTTAGGGCTTGAATTCGTTTTGCAATTGCAGTTGGTGTGTATGGTTTGATTTGGAGCTGCTGGTGTGTTTTTGTATGATGAAGAAGATGAATGTGATTTTAAAATAATAGTGGTTACGAAAATAATAATAATAATAAAGAATAAAAATAAATATTTTAAAATTTTTATTTTATTTAAAGATGTACATAAACTATGATTTAAAAAAATAATCAAATATTTGTTAAGAAATTATTAAAGAATTAAAAGTTAAGATTGTTTGAGAAATATTGGTTGATTGAAATATGGTTAAAAAATAAAAAATTGATATTAGTTTAAGAAATGACATTAAATATTGGTAGATTAAAATTTAGTGTTTGTTGGAGAAATAAAAGGGAACATTAAGTGATTGGAATGATTGAAAAAAAGTGTAATAATATCCAAAATCCAAACTTTTGAACAGCTTGGGAAAAAATTTTTGGAAATCCTGACCAAATCCAGAATTCTGGTTTCGCGGTGATTCTGTAAATTGAAAGAAGATTTGAGGCAGTGATGACAAACCAGAAATTTCTAGTTTGAGAGGTGAAGGAGAAGAATCTGGAATTTTGGGGTCGTTTTTCTGGGTTTGATGTTCATAACCAAAAAGGAAGAAGAAATGGAAAATGAATATGAATAAAGGGTGCTTTGTTTGGAGGGCATGGATGTGGGTTGGGCTTGATTTCGGATCTAGAAATTAAGATCTGATTTTCTTGTGTGTTGCTGCTGAAGAAACGAAGTGCAAATAGGGATTTGTTGTTCTACTTTTGGATGATTGACAAGAATGAAGAACAGAGGAAATGAGAGGAAAAAATAAATCTGATTTTCAGATTTGAAATTTCTGGGTTGAAGTTCTGTGTTTTGTGATGTGTATATGTTTGATTTAGGGCCGGATTGAAGTCAAGAAATGATGCGTTGAATAAACCAGAAAAAAATCTGGTTTTTGATGGACAAATCCGTTGAAGAACAAGATCTAGGGCTTGAATTCATTTTGTAATTGCAGCTGGTGTATATGGTTCGATTGGGAGCTGCTGGTGTGTTTTTTTTTTATGATGAAGAAGATGAACGTGATTTTGTGATGTGTGTGTGATGACCGTGAAGCACGAATGGAAAACCAGAAAATTTTTGGTGTTGCTACAACTCTCATGCACGAACAGACGAAGACGAAAAAAATAAAAATAAAAATAAAAATCTGTTCGTGCATTGTATAAAATTCAACTGTCAGTGTGTTTTGGACAACAATGATGAATTTGGGTTGTATGTTGTGTGTTTGCTGGATGGTAGTTAAAATTGCTGGTCTTGGTGTGCAAAGAAGATGAACGTGAAATTGGAAGTGAAGAACAGGTGCAGCTGGTTCGTGATTGGGAAGGATGAAAAGAAATGAATTTTCTTGATGTTGTCTGAAATTCACAAATCGGAAGAAGAATGAAAAATCTGGTTTCGGTTGGTTTGGGGTTTTGATGACTGAACGAGAAGATCAAGACTGAGATTTTTTATGTTCGTTGATGGCACGATGTTGCCGTGTGTGCGAAGAAGTAACAGTAACAGTTACTCTCGTTAGCGTTGCTCGCGCGAAGAAGACAAGGCGAGATATAATTTTGATTTTTAATTTTCAATTGTTAGTATTAGAAGTATTTCTAGTTGATTTTGGATGCGAAAATAAAATGAAATTAGAAATTTAGAAGCTAGATGCATATAGAAAATACTAAAATCTACTTATTCGAATAAAAATTTATTAAATAGATTATGAAAATTAATTTAGAATATTTATTTAATAATTTAAATTAAATAAATTTAATATTAAATTATTTATAAATTATTAAACATAAGAATTAATTGATTGAATAAAATTAAATTAATTAATCTTTTAAATTAGGATTGAAAAAAATAAAAAATAATAGTTTTCCAACATATTAATAGTTTTATTTAATATTAGAAGTTTATAATTTAATAATTCAATTAGTTGAAAACCAGAAAAATAAACTTTTAGGAGTTTAAAATGTTTTATAAGAAAAGATTAAAATTTTAGGGCCTGAAACTAAATGTGTAACATTTAAAAGTCTTATTTTGTTCATAATTAAATTTGTGAAGATTTAGTTATTAGAAATATAATTTTATGAAAAAGCTTAGAAGTAAATTATTAAAGTTTTAATTTCAAATTAAAAAAATTTAGAGGACTTAGAAATTATTTTAATTAGAATATATAAAATTTTAGAATTTAGGAATAATCCAAAATTAGTTAAAACCGATATCTAGGCTACATAATTATTTTAGAAATTATTTAAATAAAAATAATTTGAATAAAATTAAATGTGAATTAGAAAATTAGTGAATCTCATTAATGGTTGAATTACAGATTTTACATTTTAGAGTATTGAGCATCTTGAAGGAAAGCAAGGTCACCCTAAAGATTGGCGAAATCAGGTGGGTGTGATTTCCTTGTTCTAACGTATTATGTGGATTTAAAATTCAAAGCATTTGTTTGAATAGTTTTAGGTTATTAGAATTTTGTTATGAAATTGATTGAGATTGGTTGGTGTGCTTGGATGATAGTGTGATGAATTATTTTAATTTATGCATAATCATTTCATGACATGCTTGAATAGAAAACCTCGCATTTAGATTTATTTATTTATGGCATGCATGAATAGGAAAATATGCATTTAGATTCCATTATTTACTCATGCGCTTTATTATTTTAATTTGCATGCGTAGCTTAATTTATTGTCTATGGGATTGTAAAATGCTTGGTGTGATTGAATTTGTGTGTGTAACTAAAATAAGACAAAGGATTATTAAGAATCCACGTACCGGTGCGATCGACGAGCCTAAAGCAGGTTGAGGTGGTATCTCCTATATGCCACCGCTTGAGATTGTCGAGTTATAAGGCAGGTCGTAGGTATTCCCAACCTTGAGCTGCCTGCCACAGCTCGAAGTCTTTCGGAGATGGTACGAGTCATGGTATGTACTCTCTCTTAGACTGTGATACTAAGATATAACTAATTTTAGATGGTACTTAAGATCGTCTATGATTACGATTAGATTAGATCACAAGAAACATTGAGAGGTATCTCAACCTTCTTCCAGTCTTAGACTCGATCAAAATCAAATGAATGTTTGAAACGCCTAATATTTGAAAGTGCTTGTAATGTTTTGGATTTTGATCTGTATAATGTGTGTGATGTATAGAAAGGATCCAATGGGCTTTCAAGCTCACTCCCATTTCATTTTTCAGGAATACATAGACGTAGTGCGTGACAGTTTACGTTTGAAGACTCACACTTTTGATTGGATACCTCATGGAGGAGGTTGTCTAGGATAGGAGGCTTTAGAGGTTGTATTTTGTTTATTTTTACTGAACTAAATTACAAGTATTTATTTGGTTTTGGATTCAATCGCTCATGTTATCAAACGATATTGTATGTTTAACATTTACCATTTTAATAGCAATTTTTGAAGTGATTTCGCTATGTAATTTGAGATTTGTGATTCATGATTTTCGATTTAAGTTTGGTTTTATTTAATTGTGATAAATTCGATGAACATAGTGAAGGTTAATTTGAACAACTGGCTTCTATAGAAATATGTTTTCAAATACATTTCTTTGAGAATAGTTTTTATGGACTTGAATTTGAAGAAAATATTTCGACAGAAAAAATTTTAAGTAGCATTCCGATTCTCAACGGACAACGTACTGTTGAAAATCGAGGTGTTACATGTAAGAAAAGAAACATTGTAGTATGTAAAGCATTGAATAAACCATTAACTTATTTCATTTATGGTTTTATTCCAATTTGGGAAAAGTACATGAAGATATGGTTAAGGTTACAGAAAACTTTAAACCTTGTAAATCATAGATTTCTTGCTCTAATCTTTTCTTCTTGTCATCAAGTGCCATCAATTGCTTTTCATGATCTCCAATAAGCAAAGTGACTATCAGTCATCCATCCTTCATATTCTAGTAGATCACGAAAGTATTTCTTCATGCATCTCTTACTGTACTTTCTGAATTTTCGCTCACTGATGTCACATATATATAATATGGTAGTTAATGAATAATGAAGGTGAAACAAGAAGCGTGCAAATGAAGGATTCAAGATATAACTAGTGCTAGATAGATTGCAGCAACAAGCACATGATGCATCAAGATATGTATCTATATATGTCATTCTACCTGCCCATCATTCATTATTGACTCCAGCAAGACGTCCATTTTTTGAAAGGAAAATCGGTGATTTCGGTACTTGCAACTGCTTTACATTGAAATGTTATTATGCTTAAATACGAATAATATGTACATGCGTGTATGATTCGCACTAGTTAATACAAAAAATTAGGAAAATTTTATTGAATGAATGATTTGGGATATTTGGTTAAATTATGAGTAACATGTTTAACTGCACTGATTATTTATGTATTCTTTGCAAAATATAGTTTTAGTATGCCAATTAAATAATTGGCATATATTTTGTAAAGAACACATAAATAATAAATGCAGTTAAACATGCGAGTCATAGTTTATATCCCAAATCATTCATTCAATAAAATTTTCCTAATCTTTTGTATTAACCAGTGTGAATCATACACGCATGTACATATTATCGTATTTAAGCATAATAACATTTCAATGTAAAGCAGTTGCAGTCACCAGAATCATCAATTTTTCTCAAAAAAAAATACACGCCTTGTTGGAGTCAATAAGGAATGATAGGAAGGTAGAATGACATACATAGATACGTATCATATAATTTCAATAAACATAGTGCTTATGATGTATCATGTGCTTGTTGCTGCAATCTATCTGGCATCCAACCTTGGCTGAGTATCTATCTTCATGTTATTAATATTCTTGCAGGTGTATAATATAAGAATAACATGTTAAAAAGTGTATAATAACAAAATAAAAAGGTGTATATAAGTGAAACAATATATTAGTTCAAAGAAAGTTGAATAAACCACACAATCATTCACTATCGCATTTAGACGAATACGAATACAAGATTCAGAAGAGTGTGATGTACCTGGTTCTTAGCATTTACGGTCGTCGTGTTGGGAAAGGATGAATACTCATTGTTCATTGTAATAGGGGAAATCGCAAGTAAATGAATAACTAAATTGAAAAATAAATTGAAGAAGACAGAGAGATTAGGGCACCAATCTCGGAGGCTGCCAGAGAATCAAGTAACTAGTTTTTCAATAACAATACGATCTGTAGCTTCGTGCTTGAGTTTTTTTGGCTGAGCACCAAAAGTACATATCATGAAAGAATAGTGGCCATTGATCAAAAGTCAAGTAGTCCAAGTTAAAAGTGCCGGAAGTGCCATTTGACTTGGGAGGTTTGGGATGGTATGATGGAGGAGGTGAGGATTCCATGTCATCTTCCTCGATTTTCTGATGGGTAATTGAAGGACCAGCAGGGGTAGAGCTTTGGCCTGGGTCAGTGGCCATGAGAATGTCATTAGGGTCGGATGAACAAGAGTCACTAGATAAGAAAGACGTGCTGGAGGGTGTAGAGATAGCAGAAGTAGCATGCTGAGGTTCTGTCAGGAAGACAGAAGGTTGATCATAGCGTCGGGAAAGATATTCAAGAAAAGGAACAAAAGGGTTCTCAGAAATGTTTGGCATGTGGTGTGGTCTGAAGGAAGTAATGATATCAGGCTCAAATGGGGGAATAGCCATGACTAGTTTTTCTTTTCCTTTTTCCTTTTTTCAAGGTGAAAAGTCTTCCTGGTTGGAGAGGTGAGATGAATAAGTATGGGTAGGTCGTGAGAAAGGGCAAGGTTGCAGAGAAGGACGTATAGCTGTTGGTTGGGTAGAAGAAACTTGGTTGTGAGTTTTGGAGGATGGAGGAAAAAGGGGTGGAAAGAATTGGGATGGAGTAAAGGTGGATCGGACAATATTTGGTGTATAGGCTGGATTGACAAAAGAAGAAATAAGAATCGAATTGACAGTAGAAGAGGTAAGATCACTGAGTTGGTTTTGCAGGGAGAGTTTTTCTTGTTCAAGCGAGCCAAATAAGGGTGGTTGATTACCAAAGGCAGGAGATTCAACAAGAGCAAGTAATTCTTTATGGATTTGTTCTAATCAAGCTTGAATGTCCATAATGAGCTGCTCATGAGAGTCTTGCTATTGGAGAAGCTGTTGTTGTCTCTAGACAATGGTTTGTAGAAGATCATTTTGGTACAAAACATTGTTAGAATGCTAGTTTAAAATAGTTTCCGCATCCAAGGGGTATTTGTAGGTGGGGTTTTTAGGAGTGACGACTTTGAAATTCTTGACTTGGTACTGGAGTTGACATCCAGTAAAATGATCCTCAGATCTATCAGTCGGAGGTGGCTTAGAAGTACTGACCACGTTGGAGATAACGAAGCAGTCTTCTTGTGGTGCTGAATCAAGGCTGAGCAGCGCATAATATTGGTAAGGACCAGAATCAATATAGCCAACTGAGGGATCTCCCATCTCATATCTTTCTTGCAAAGTCTGCTAGGAAGACTTTATGGCTTTGGGAGAAGAATGAATGTCATACTGAACATCAAAGTCATAATCTTCACAATCAGGGCAGTTACACTCATCCCACCAGATGTGAGAGGGGTGTCGTTTGATAGCAGGAGTTGCATGATCAACAAAATGATCAATATTGGAAGCCTTATAATCAATCTTTCAACACTGCGGGCACAAATCAATTGGTGATTACCTTAATCAGTAAGCCGGTTAAGATTAAGCTCCATCTTCTTCTTACTTTCAAGCATCAGATCCTTGGAGCCCCAATTTTGTCCAAACCCTTCATCATTGACTATGACATCATTCAGCAGATCAACCATCCAACCCTAACTCCTCATGGTCTGAAGACAAAATCCATTTTTGTCCCATGGGTTGCTACAATCTCTCCCACTTTGGAATTTTCTGCAGCTGATCCAAGGCTTGCAGCATTACAACAAAAGCTTGTCCAAGATTGTTGTGCAAAGAGTCATTCTGAATTCCTCCTCAAATGCTCTCATCTTCTATGGTCTAACCCATATTTCTTCATCAAACTGCCTTTCAAAGTTTAATGAAGACATTAATCCCACTTGGACATCACACCATGGTATGCCTCCTTCCCAGCTAACTTTGGCTATTCAGGAATTACAGCAATTGCGACAAGAAGGCCTCATTGAATGTAATATGCCAGAATTTTGTCAAATAATTTAAAATAAACAAAATAAGTTAAATAAATTAATTTTAAAGATTTTTGGGTGCAAATTGTGGGTTGACACATAAAAAATAAAATATATTGGAGATATAATAAAAAATTAGGCAAATAATACCTTAATTTAATAATTAAACGAAAATTACAATTTAGTAGAATTAATTATGAAATTTAAGGAGTTGCTTAAGAAATAAATAGAAATACACATATAGGTTAATATGTGTATAAATAAGGTGTGTGTTAGTATCATAAAGGTTAATGCTACATATTATAGGAATATGTACATAGAAAAAACTTATATAATTAAATAAAAATGTAGGGTACATGTATTTATTAAAAATAAATAAAATATTATATAAATATTAATTTATAATTACATAAATTATAATCTGAAAATAAAAATATGAAATAAATAAAAAATATATGAAAATAGTAAATGTGGATTATTTAATTAAAGATATTAAAGAAATAGAAAAATATCTAATATATGCAATATTAAAAAAATTAGAAATGAGAAAACATTAGCAAATCATCAAAATAGAAGGGAATATACAAAAAAAATCAAGTTTTTATCAATTAGGAAGTGTCTAATTGACAAAATTCGGATAATAACATTATTAGAAAGCAGTTTGGTAATTAGAAATTGCATTTAACGGTCTAAAATGAATCTGCAAAATCCAACGAATGAAATTGAAGCCCAAAACAGTGCCCAGGAGCACCGAATCATTCAAATCAATGGCCAGGATCGAACAATCTGCAATCCAACGGCCCTGATCAAGAGCGCATCGAACACCTTGGAACACTGGATCACCACAGATCGGACAGTCTGAAATCAACACATCCGATCCAACGGCCTAGATTCGAGATATCTCTGATCAATTACGTCATTTGAGGTCCATCAAACGACCCGGATCGATGCGCTCTGAGAGGATCGCAAACAGATGCTCCGATCGAGGAAATCGGACGGCCAGAAACGATTAGGGATGATCGGACGGTCAGAACGAGTTTCGTTCATCACGAAACGCGTGTCTCGAGGTCGATCCAAGCGTCTAAAGCAAACTCGTTAATCAGAGATTGTGAACCAACACCGTGATCGAGGAAATCAGATGGCCCAGATTCACGCTCCTCCAACGATCAAGGATCCAACACGATGCTCGAAGAATATCGAATAGCCCAGATGTGATCCGCCCGATCCGAGTATGTATGTGTGATACAAGGATAATCTGATGGCTCCGAGATTAATATTCGAAAAAACCAATTTCTAAATTTCCAAAAATTTTCAAAAAAATTTCTTGCTAATCTCCTATGCTTGGGGGGCACAAAATTTTGAATAATTGGCAAGTTTCCCACAAGATAACACCCCAAACTTGCCATTTTCTACCCTTTTGAACTCTATATAAACACCCCCCATGCTCACAATTCATATCATCGCAATTCAAGAGCATACTAGTCCCTCTTGACTCTCTTTAGCATTTTTCTTGGCAATCCCCTTAGTTCTTGAGTGTTCTTGAACTGTTCTTGAGTGTTCTTGAGAATTCTTGAGTGTTTGGACGCCTTGAAGTAACGGAACTCTGCCGGATTTCAGAGGTGTATAGAAGAGACGTATTTAAGGTGGAAGTGACTTCTGACTTCTACTTCTTTATTTTAATTTGAATAAGTCTTGCATGTGTGAATATGTTTTGAAGATGATTGATTGAATATATGTTTTAATATGCATGCTTTATTTATTTGATGTGCCATGAATATACATGTTATGCATGTTTAGAAATTAAGAATATCGATGCATGTTATATATGAATTGTGCCATGAATAAATATTTATGATTCATGTTTTGTATATATTGCATCGATGGTTTAATTCGATATTGTGTGTTTTATCACTGAGAAAAGATTAAATAATGATTCAATCCACGTACCATCGCGATGATGGACTGCATAGTGTCATCATGTGTGTTCCACCCCCCGACCCGGCTTGTCAGTTTACCATTGACGATTTCGAACTGGGTTTCCAAGAGTGATTCTCTCTCCCAACGATGTGGAACACAAAGATTAACCTCTTTCGGTCCGAATGTCAACCATAAACAAGAAATTGTTTGCATCGCCTAATGTACAAAAGTTTTTGATATGCTTGGTTTGTTTGAATTGAAATAATAATTTAGATGTTTAGAAAGATCCACTGGGCTATGTGCTCACCCCTTCCTTCTATTTTTCAGGTATTTGATTTACATGAAGACCATGAAAATTAGTTAGGTTCTTTTATTTAAAAAGTTTTTTTTTAATTTCTATGTAAGGGCATGTTGCCTAAGTTTTAAGACTTCCGCTATAATAATTTTTTTAAAATCAAATTATATACTCAATTTTATTTAATTAATTGAGTTTATGAATTTTAGTTATTTCTTTTATTATTGCCTTATTAAATTCTTAAATTTAAGTTATGTTCTGTTAAATAAAGTTAAGGCATGAAATAATTGAAATAGAAAGAAAGTCAAGTGTGCGTCACTTGTAAAGTAACACTGGCCTGGCACGCCGTTTGGTTTAGTCCACCGTCAAGAGAATGGTGGTCGTGTCCAAGGCATAAAGATACGGGGGTTGGGGTGTTACATTGAACCCACTTCATCTCCATGAGCTTGTGAAGCTTTCTATGTTACCGAAAGATATGAACAAGTTTGAGGTAAGCTGCGCCTGGTAATCAATTACCAACCACTTAATTGTTTCTTGGTAGATGACAAGTTTCCATTACCAAGACTAGAAACATTATTTCAGCATCTCCCAGAAGCCAAGATCTTTTCAAAATTTGACTGTAAGTCGGAATTTTGGCAACAAGTCGATAGACCCAAGACGGCTTTTGTCATCCCTAGACACCACTACTAGTGGACAGTCATGCCTTTCGGTCTCAAGAGCGCCCCTTCTATTTTTCAACGAACTATGAACACTATTCTTGCCAATTCAACAACAATCATTAATTTATATTGATGATATCTTGTTGCTGTTCTCCAGCAATATCACAGATCACATTGAGCTAATCAACAAATTTCATGAGATCTGTGTCTCAAAGGGATTAATGCTTTCAGCCAAGAAGATGCAACTTTTCAAGACTCAAATTGACTCCTTGGTATGACTATTTTGATGGACACTTGGCACTCTAGCCTCATGTTGCATTTAAGTTATTAGATTTCCCAGATGTTCTTCCGGACAAAACTACTATCCATCCAAAATCTGAAGTTGGCTGTCCAGACTTTACCACCTCTCAAAATTCCTGGATCTGGATTACGCATCCTTCAAACCGATGCTAGTGATGAACATTGGGGAGCTATTTTACTTGAAGAATTTCCTAATGGAACCAGACAAATTTGTGGATATAAGAGTGGTACCTTTAAGGCCTCTGAAGCTCATTACCACTCTACCTTTAAGGAAATCCTTGCAGTAAAATGAGGCATTTAGAAATTCCAATTTCATCTTGCTGGATTCCAATTTCTTATAGAAATGGACATGTCCAGTTTTCCAAAGATGCTTCAATTCAAACAAAAGGTCTTTCCCAATTCTCAACTACTTCGATGGGCAAACTGGTTTTCTCAGTATAATTTTAGGGTAAAGCATATTCCTAGAAAAAATAATGTCCTTGCTGATTTCTTGTCCAGGAAAACACAAATCATTTTATCGGAGTAATTGGCTCTTCTTCCTCTAACCCTGATCCCTCTGATAGGTTGGATCCTTTTGACATCATGAATTTTTCAATCTCCCTTCCCGTAAAAATCCGGGAAAATATTTATTTGAAGATCCCCAGCCAATACACCATTGATGCACATCTCAAGGTCCTTGCCTGGAAACATGGCATGTTCTTTGGTCATGTCCCACATCCAACAAACCCCTGTCTATTTCCATTCTGAATTCTTAATTTTTATTATTTCTCTAAAGAAGCCTATTGTTAATGCACATCCTTTGATCATGGTTGATCGGCTTCAATCTTGATAAAAAGGCTCTGACTACTTATCTTTTTCAGATGAACCTGAGATCAGACACTTGTCATCCAGACCAAAATAGGTTCTACAAATTTATGCTCAAATTTGTATGGACTGGATACGATTTATTTAAGGATGGCCTCAGAGATACCTGACCATTGCCTTCTTCGCCCCTCTGGCATCTGAGACACGTTACACTTACATAGGAGATGATCCAATCGTCGCAGTAGAAGAAACCTGTAAATTACATATACATATATATTGGTATCATTATACATATACACATTATACCTTTTGTCGATGTTTTTTCATGATCCTAGTCTGCGATGAATCCGCTTTGAACTCTGAATCTTAATCTCTCAATTAGTATTAGAGCCATTGGTCATGTTTATGCAATTGGACACAACGATTCTTGTCCTTGCAATTTGTGTTTCTAGACATTTGTTTACTATACACAAACTTTCTGCAACATCTCCGACGATGAACTCTTTTATCTCTAGGATATCTGGTGTCAACAGGTTCTTACTATTTCTCCGGCTTCTTCTACTTCATTTTATACCTCATCACCTGGCTCTTCTCCTTGCGGCCCCTTATCCCCAGGTTACTCAGACCAGTCAGCGCGACGATACTTAGCCTCTTAAGTAAGTCCTGCCTGAAAACCAGTATCTCTGTTTCCCATTTTCCAGTCTTGTCCACCCTACCAGCAAATTGTTTAGTCACTGTGACCCAGCCTTGTTAGCCGAGGAAGGCGTTTGAACGCATCTTTCACTCCCAGACACAAACTGTTGCTTGGTAAGAATTGGTAAAAAGAATGGAAGCTTCTTCGGTCCTCAACACATCTTCTCTTGAAGCCTCTTGCACCTCAACCAAGATATATGGGTTATATGAAGTAGAATACTTGCCTAATTCTAATGAAACTGTTCCACTTACTAAACTTGTCCCCATTTTACCCCAAAATGTTTATACTCTTCCCTCTACCTCTTTTCATAGAAAAATTAAAAAGTTATTCAGTAGACACAGATTTCAAAGTCTAGTCAAAGAATATGTCCAAATATCCAACTTTAATGAACACCAAATCCCTGCTGATCAGGCTGAACATTTTTTCCCTGTTGCCTTACTCACTTATATTTTACCCCAATGGCGAAAAGACGGTTATACTCATCTTCACTATGGTGTAGTGAAAATGTCCATCACTTTCCATGGTAGAAAAGCCACAGAAGCTATTTCTCAAATAGCTGTTCTTGATTCCCGCATGATTTGTTACTCTGATGCGGTTATCGGCACTATCCAAACCACCCTAAATTCTGGCACAGTGTTTGTTACATTTTATCCAAATTTTAATGTGTCTTTAAAAGACCCTCATGCCTTCACCACCCTTACCCTTCAAACCCAATTGTCTAGAGCCCCTCAGATCCAAACTACTCTGGCAGCAACCATCCATTACCAGGTCGCTTATTGCATTCAAAATCACGCGATAGATGTTCCCTACAAAGTTTCTTCTCTTAATGGCCTCATGCTAGATATCAGCCCTCAAGGTGCTGTCTCACACACCTTCCTTCCGAGGACAATCCCTCCTAGCCAACTCCAGCAACTATTTCAACAAAGCTGGCTTACAAGCTATGGGGCTCGATTCTAGGCAAACGAAGTACGCCAGTCTACTCAGGACATTCATAATAGGCGTCAAGACGGACTTGTCGAGACTACCTTTCCAACACCCTCTCTGGTGCAATCACGACCTTCTTCTGCGGGCATCCATTTTGTTGATTTCCCAGATCCTTCTGCTGTTGCACACCACTGGTGTGATACATGTAATTGTCCTGATTGTGATGAGGATGCATTTGAAGTCAAATATGATATTGAGAAGCTGCGCCAAAAGACCACCCAGCAGCTCTTAGCCGCTAGATATGAGTCTGGCGACCCAACAGTTGGTTTAATTGAATCACCATCAGGAAAGTATCAATACTATGTCTTACTTTCTGATTATTCTACTGATGATGATTTTGATGACCAAATCAGCGGTAGAACATCTAATGATGGGGAAGACTATAATCTTGATGACAATAAATATGCCCCTAATAAGAGTTGTTTTGTTTTCTCTAAACATTCTGGTGCTTCTCCTCCACCATCTGGTATAGAACGGTTTACTGACCCACCTACCGGTTGTCTTCTTCAGTATCAAATTAAACCTTCTAAAATCATGACACCTGAGGGACCAGCTCTTCAGACCCTTACCAATTCTGATGAAGTTTTGAATTGGCAGTCCAACAACGCCTTATACCAAAATGACCTTCTTCATTGCATTCTCCATAAACAACAACAATCTCTAGCCCATCAAACTGTTCATGATCAACTTATTGCTTCTCTCCGAGCCCGTATTAACCAAGTTCATCACCAACTTTTAGACCTTGCCAATTCCATTACCCATTATTCCGAAATCTAGACTGTCCTTGGCGCCCTTGAACGGGAACATGAGTCCCTCAAGAATCAATTGCGTGAGCTTACAAACTCACTCCCTGATCCTCCAGCAAACCCCTTTTTTATGCCTCACATTATACCTTCAACTTTTAAACCACCCTCTTTTACCATGCCATCCCTTTTTCCTCCGAACTACCAACTCCATAGCAAACGACCTCTTACTCGTCCTCCTCAGCCACATAGTGGTCTAACTTTTAAATCTTCATTCCAACAACCACCTTTTGACCCTCCATCTCCTCCTGATGCCTATCACAATTCTCCACCCCGTTTTCCATCTGGGTCCTCTCACAAACGAAAAGATAAGGGAAAAGAAAAGGTTGTTATGACCATTCTTCCCATTGAACCCGAGATCCAGGCTTCTTCTAAGCCCCAGCCACTTCTTGACATCTCAGAAAATCCCTTAAGTTCTTTTCTTGAATATGTGGCTCATCATTATGATCAACCCTCTATAGCCCTAGCCGACCCTATCCCTGATAACTCTCCTTTCGAAGTTTCTTCTTCTTCTGCCTCTTCTCCTTCTGATTTTTTCTCTGAAGACTCTGATTCTTCCCACGACATCCTTGCGGCTAACTCAGGCCCAGGAGAATCATCGCAACCTAAACCAGAACCTACCGAACCTCCTCATGGACTTGCACCATTTCAAGAGCATCCACCTAAAGAATAAGATGATATGGAATCTGACTTCTCTCCTCCTAATAACAAACCTTCCAAATCCAGTGCCTTCCATATTTTTAATTTAGATTTTCTCCCCTATGAGGACTGGCCATGTTTCTTCAATGACATGCTCTCATGGTGTCATGCCGAATCTATTAAACATGGGGCAATTGATCCAATCATCATTGAAAACCTCCTCACTCGGCTATCTGGAAGCCTCCGAGATTGATGGAATGCACAACAGGCTTATTGAAAACTGCATTATTGCAGCAAACTGTCACTAATTTCCTTTCATCACTCTTTGAAGCCTTTGTGGGTCCGTGGAACCACCATGTCGAATAGGCACGAGAAAGATATCTAGCTACAAAATGTTGCTCATATAATCTCAAGACTATGCAACGGCATTATGAGCAGATGTCTAAGTGGTTCTATCTAATTAAGGGTGTGGATGATGTCAATCTTAAGATGGTCTTCCTCCTCTCCTTCCAGAACCCTATTGTTCAAAGAGCACAAGAATACATGGCTACACATAAAAATACCACACAGGATAGCACCTTAGGGAAATTATTTTCATACATCAAGAATGGCCACTAGGGTCTCTGTGTCCAGTTTGAAATTGTTCAGTGTGCCCACAGCTTGGGCAAAGCCTTCAGCTGTGCATGTCATGATGTTGTTCCTAAGTGCCATGCTTTTAAACCTTGCTCTTGCAAAAAGAAGTCTATCTTCCCACACTCTTCCAAAGTCTCTAGACGATCCCATCAAAAAAGTCAAAAGAGATCACCCTCTCGCAAGAAATGGAAGTTCTTACGACGAAAACCCTTCCGTGGCAAGACAACTGACTCTCGATGTTTTATCTGTAAACAAAAGGGTCATTATGCAAAAAAATTGTCCTAAGAAAACTAAGCGCCATGCAACCCTTCTTTAAAAAATTAGAGCAATGGCGGACACGAAAGCTTCTAATGTTGAATCTTTATTTGAGTTCTAGGATGAATTCTCGCCTGAGGTTCTCATGGCTATCTCAAGGACTGAAGCCTTTGTTTTGAATTCTTCATCCCCGTCAGTCAATGGCATCTCAAACTTACCCCATGCCAAAGTACAGGTTTACCTCTCTCCCTACCATCATCCTTTCTCACTAACTGCCTTGATTGATATAGGTGCTTTGGCCACACTCATGAATCCCTCCCTGTTACTTACTAAATGGTGGAAACCCTATCGCCAAGCCTTCAACACTGTTGGTCCAAATCAACTGGCCATTACACTCATCAGCAAGCTCGTGAAAATCAAGCTCTACCCTTTGCTTACATTTAAACATCGAATCCTTGGCACTCCAGGCTTGTCCAAACCATTTATCATTAGTTATGACATTCTCCAGAAGATTAACCATCTCACCTGGATTCCACGAGGCCTCAAAACGAATTCTGCCTTTGTTCCATGGATTTCTTTTATTTTTGAAGGAACTCAACTTGCAGACTCTACCCAGCATTCTCCAATAATCCAAAGCTGGAAATCTTCATTGATCTAGAATTTTTGCGCAGAAAGCCACACAACTTTCCTCACCAAATGCAATCACCCGTTATGGTTTAATAAGGATTATTTTATTAAGTTTCCATTTAAGCTTAATGAAGACATAAATACTACCAAGGCATCTCATCCTGGTATGCCTCCCCCGGCTTACTCTTGCAATTCAAGAACTTAACCAGCTGAAAGGGGAAGGATTAATTGAGCCAACCACATCTCCTTGGGCATGTGAAGCGTTTTATGTTAACAAGCAGTCTGAACAGGTTCGTGGAAAACTTAGGCTGGTTATCAATTACCAGCCCCTCAACATGTTCCTCAAAGATGACAAGTTTTCATTCCCTCAGCTTGAGATCCTATTCCAACACCTCTCTGATGCTAAGGTATTTTCAAAGTTTGACTGCAAGTCAGGATTTTCGCAGATCGGAATTGAGCTAGAAGATAGGCCAAAAATTGCATTTGTAATTCCTAGCTATCATTATCAATGGACAGTTATGTCGTTTGGACTCAAAGCTGCTCCTTCTATCTTCCAACGAGCCATGATCAGGATCTTTTCAGAAATACAACATCAAACTTTAATATATATTGATGATATCCTTCTTTTCTCCAAGGATATCCCATCACATGTTGCCCTTGTACAAAAATTTCGTGATATTTGTATTTTTGTTGGCCTCATGCTCTCTAAAAAAAGATGCAGTTATTTCAGACTTCTATTGATTTCTTCGGAATGGAAATTTCAGCAGGACAACTTACGTTATAGCCTCATATCTCACACAAGCTCCTAGACTTCCCAGATGTTCTGCCAGATAAAGTGACCATCTAGCAATTTTTAGGGCTTGTCAATTATATGGGCCTTTTCATCAAGGATCTTTCTCGGTACACAAGTAAGCTTTCTTTGCTTTTAAAAGAGTCTCCTTCACCATGGACAAAAGAACAAACTACAGTAGTACAAACCCTCAAACTCAAAGCTCAAACACGCCCACCATTACAGATACCTGGCCATGGTCGACGAATTCTTCAGAATGATGCCAGTGATGAATATTGGGGTGTTGTTCTTCTGGAAGAATCCCCATATAACACTCTATATATCTATGGATATAAAAGTGGAGTCTTCAAGCCTTCTGAGTTACATTACCACTCCACTTTTAAAGAAATCTTAGCTGTCAAAAGGGCATCAAAAAATTTTCAGTTTCACTTGGTCGGCCATTCGTTTCTCGTTGAAATGGATATGTCCAGCTTCCCAAAAATGCTACATTTCAAACAAAGATCGATACCAAATCCTCAACTCCTTTGTTGGGCAAATTGGTTTTCTCAGTTCAATTTCAAAGTTAAGCATATTTCTGGGAAAACTAATGTTTTGGCTGATTTCCTATCCAAACATCATCACTCCCATTTCATTGGAGTAGTTGGATCTTCTTCTTCCAATCCATATCCCTCTGACGGTGCACATGTCCCTCCAGATATTATGGCCTCCATATCTGCACTTCCTGTTGAACTTAGAGAAGCCATTTGCTGGAAAGTTCCAAACCAGCCCGTTATAGATGGCCTTCTTAAAGTTTTGACTCGCAAACATGGCATGTACTTTGGCCATGTTCCTCATCCCGTAAAGCCTTACTTATTTCCTTTTCGCATTATTAGTTTTTATAACTTTCCAAGAGAAGCCTATTGTTTCTTGATGCATCCCTTACGTTCTTAGTGGATTGGTTTTTCCCTTGATAAACATCTTCTGTATGCTTATCTCTTTCAGTTACGGCTCCCTCACTATGAGCTTGGGCCTGATCAAACCAGATTTTACAATTTCTTATTATAATTCGCCACCCATGAACAATGGCTAGACCACCTCGCTGAATGGCCCCAAAGGTTTTTCACCATTGCCTTTTTCGCAGTATTGGCGATGATCTCATTGCAGTAGTTGAAGAAGAATGTTCCTACCAAATTCTCTATGGATATCAATGATTATTATTCTTCAACACTCATAGCCGCCATACTTATCCAGGATCTGTTTCGGGCTGACGACACGAATTCTTTATGGCTATTGAAGCCCTATACTGGCCTAGCTTCCACAAGTTCCAGTATTTCCAGCAAGACATGATCCGTTGGAATGAAACTACAAGAACCACGAATTAGCCCAAGCCCACACCGCCATATCAATCTGGACTCCTGTATGGGTGTGTAACACCCCAACCCTCGCATCTTTAAGGATTGGACACGACCACCATTCTCTTGACGGTGGGCTAAGCCAAACGGCGGGCCGGGCCGGTGTTACATTACAAGTGACACATACTTGACTTTTTATTTCAATTATTTCATGCCTTAACTTTATTCGACAGTACATAATTTAAATTTAAGAATTTAATAAGGCAATAATGTAAGAAATAACTGAAATTCATAACTCAATTAATTAAATAAAATTGAGTACATAATTTGATCTTGAAGAAAACTATTATAGCGGAAGATTCAAAACTTGGACAACATTCCCTTACATTGGGATTGAAAACTTTTTAAATAAAAATAATCTAACTATTATTCATGGTCTTCATGTGATTCAATAACCTGAAAAATAGAAGGAAGGGGTGAGCACATAGCTCAGTGGATCTTTCTAAACATTTAAATCATTATTTCAATTCAAACAAACCAAGCATGTCAAAAACTTTTGTACATTAGGCGATTCAAACAATTTCTTGTTTTGGTTGACGTTCAGACCGAAAGAGTTTAATCTCTGTGTTCCACATCGTTGGGAGAGAGAATCACTTTTGGAAACTCAAACCCTAGTATCTATGAAGTGAGATCACTTTTGGAAACCCAATTCAAAATCATCAAAAGTAAACCGACAAGCCGGGTCGAGGGGTGAAACACACATGATGACACTATGTAGTCCATCATTGTGCCGGTACGTGGATTGAATCAATATTTAATCTTTTCTTAGTGATAAAACATACAATATCGGATTAAATCATCGATGCAACACATACATAACATGAATCATCACATATTTATTCATGGCACAGTTCAAGTATATCATGCATCATCATTCTTGATTTCTAAACATGCATACATGTATATTCATGGTATCTCAAATAAATAAAACATGCATATTCAAAACATATATTCATTCATTCAACTTCAAAACATCATTACACATGCAAGACTTATTCAAATTAAAATAAAGAAGTAAAAGTTAGAAATCACTTCCACCTTAAATACATCCCTTCTGTATGCCTCTGAAATCCAGCAGAGTTCCGTTACTTCAAGGCCTCCAAACACTCAAGAACACTCAAGAATAGTTCAAGATCACTCAAGAACTAAGGGGATTGCCAAGAAGAAGGCTAGAGAGAGTCAAGAGGGATTAGTATGCTCTTGAATTGGGATGAGATAAATTGTGAGCATAGGGGGTGTTTATATAGAGTTCAAAAGGGTAGAGAATGACAAGTTTGTGGTGCTATCTTGTAGTAAACTTGCTAATTCTTTAGAATTTCGTGCCCCTCAAGCATAGGAGAATAGAAAGTGAATGTTTGGAAATTTTTGGGAATTCAGAAACCAATTTTTGAATTTTTCGAATATTTTTCATGATTTTATTTCGTATTTAATCAGAGCCTTGGATCTAGACTGTTGGATCATCCTCAAGATTCCGTTCGTGATCAAGATCGGGCGGGTGGAAAGTCGGTCGTTAGATTTCCTCGATCGCAGCACTGGATTTGCGATTGAGATCAAGCAGGTGAAATCTGGAACGTCAGATTTCCTTGATCGCAGTACTCGGTTCACGATTGAGATGAGGCGGGTTGATCATGAGCCGTCAAATTTCCTCGATCACAGTACTCATTTCGCGATCGAGATTAGGCGGATGAAATTTGAATCGTTGGATCGAGTGAATTGATTGTGGATCATCGGATTTCGGTGATCTGGTGCACCCGAGCGTTCGATAAGGTCTTGATTGTGGTCGTTGGATCCTGGATCGGATGGATTATACGTTTTTGGCCGTTGGATCGTGTTTCTAATACCAAAATCATTATTCTAAGTTGCTATTATCTGAAAATTGTTAATTAAACACTTCCTAATTGATAAAAACTTGGTTTTATTGCATATTCTCTTCTATTTTGATGACTTGCTAATATTTTCCCCTTCTAATAATTTAATATTGCATTTATTAGATATTTTTCTATTTCTTTAATGTATTTAATGCTAATAATTAAATAATCTACATTTTCCATTTCCATGTATTTTTATTTATTTCATATTTCATTTTTAGATAATAATTTATGAAATTATAACTTAATATTTATATAATGTTTTATTTATCTTTAATAAATACATGTATATTACATTTTTATTTTATTATATAAATTTTTCTATATAAATATTCCTATAACATGTAGTATTAACATTACACACCTTATTTATACATATATTAACCTATATGTGTATATATACTTTATTGCTATTTATTTATTTCTTAAGAAAGTCTTTAAATTTCATAATTAATTCTACTAAATTGACATTTTCGTTTAATTATAAAATTAAGGTCTTATTTGCCTAATTTACATTATATCTTCAATATATTTTATTTTTTCATGTGCCAACCCACAATTTGTACCCAAAAAAATTTCTTAAAATCTTTGAAATTAATTTACTTAACTTATTTTATTTATTTTAAATTATTTGTCAAAATTCTGGGGTATTACAGGGCGTGCAGGCCTTAGTGAGCCCGAAAATCATCTTTGGGATATTTTGCATGTGCTAATGGATGAATATCTTGTAGAACATCCCACTCATCTTGAAGATATCAATCGTGCTACCACTGTCCCACTTTGGCTCACCAGCTCATCCTCTTCAGAGGATGATTAGACCACACAGCAGTATGGACATGACACATTGGGCACGCTTGTCCCCGTCACTTCCTAATAATACTCTACTTTTGTTAAATAAGGCACATGCTACCTCCATGATTGCACTCTTTCATAAAGATGGTCCAAGATGCTCTGCCAAAAGAAAGGTCATACATGCTACTTTACATAAAGAACGATGCTCTACCAGCAGGACGATCACGTGAAGAACCCCTAATCATGCGTCAATAGCTTTGTTCGATCCTACCCCAAGAGATCTATATAAGGCATTCATTTCCTTCCTGAAAGGTATTGAGGAGTGAAGTTCTAGTATAGAGTCCCGTGTTAATTTTCACTTGAGTCCAGTTTTTAGTTTTTAAGTTTTCAATGTGTTGTGATGTCTCATATGTCTAAACTATTTAGTGTATTACCCCTTTGGCTTGTCATAATCCTTGTAATCGTGTTGGTTCTAATAATAATATTCTATTGATGTTTTTTCATGATCCTAGTCTGCCATATGAGAAATATGAGACATCCCAACACATTGAAAACTAAAAAACTAAAATTGGACTCAAGTAAAAATTAACACGGGACTCTATACTAGAACTTCACTCCTCAATACCTTTCAGGAAGGAAATGAATGCCTTATATAGATTTCTTGGGGTAGGATTGAACAAAGCTGCTTCTTCACGATTAGGTCTTCTTCACGTGATCGTGCTGTTGGTGGAACATTGTTCTTTATGTAAAGTAGCATGTACGACCTTGCTTTTGGCAGAACATCTTGGACCATCTTTACGAAAGAGTGCAATAATGGAGGTAGCATGTGCCTTATTAAACAAAAGTAGAGTATTATTAGGAAGTGACAGGGACAAGCGTGCCCAATGTGTCTTGTCCATACTGCTGTGTAGTCTAATCATCCTCTGAAGAGGATGAGCTGGTGAGCCAAAGTGGGGCAGTGGTAGCATGATCGATATCTTCAAGATGAGTGGGATGTTCTACAAGGTGTTCATCCATTAGCACATGCAAAATATCCCAAAGATGATTTTCGGGCTAACTAAGGCCTGCATGCCCATACAGGAGTCCAGAATGATATGGCGGTGTGGGCTTGGGCCAATTCGTGGTTCCTGTAGTTTCATTCCAACAAATCATGTTTTGCTGGAAATACTGGAATTGGTGGAAGCTGGGCCAGTATGGGCTTCAACAGCCGTAAAGAATTCGTGTCGTCGGCCCGGAACAGATCCTAGATAAGTATGGCAGCTATGGGCGTTGAAGAATAATAATCGTTGATATCCACGGAGAATTTGATAGGAACATTCTTCTTCAACTGCTGCAATGGGATCATCACCAATACTAGTATGCTTGTGTGCAGAGGCCAGTGATGCAAAAAAGGCAATGGTGAAAAACCTTTGGGGCCATTCAGCGAGGCGGTCTAACCATTGTTCATGGGTGGCGAATTTTAATAAGAAATTGTAAAATCTGGTTTGATCAGGCCCAAGCTCATGGTGAGGGGGTCGTAATTGAAAGAGATAAGCATACAGAAGGTGTTTATCAAGGGAAAAACCAATCCACCAAGAACGTAAGGGATGCATCAAGAAACAATAGGCTTCTATTGGAAAGTTATAAAAACTAATAATGCGAAAAAGAAATAAGTAAGGCTTTACGGGATGAGGAACATGGCCAAAGTACATGCCATGTTTGCGAGTCAAAACTTTAAGAAGGCCATCTATAACGGGCTGGTTTGGAACTTTCCAGCAAATGGCTTCTCTAAGTTCAACAAGAAGTGCAGATATGTATGTATATATATATGTGTGTGTGTGTATACAGACATACATATATATGTATATATATATGTATGTATGTATAAATATATGTATACATATATACATATATGTATGTATATATATATGTATATATATGTATGTATAGATGGGGAAACTTTTAAGAAGTTTCTTCAGAGTCGGAGGAGTCACAAACCAAGATAAAACAAGCCAACTTGCAACAACAAGCAATAATAAGAAGTAGTATTATGATAAAAATGATAGCCTAGATAGGAAGATAACGTAAAAAACTTGACTTCATATTGATCAACAGAAAACCATACAATATTACACAAACACTCCCCAAATTTTTCGATGCTCTGTTAGCACAAATCCACTTCCTTTTATAGCCAAGGAAGGGCAAAACAAGACAAGAAAACATTATTCACTGGACAAAACTAAACAAGCATGCTGATGCATGAAAAGACAACAAAAGGACAATAATACAACAACTGAGTGAGCTGTATCACTTGTCATCATACAAGTGACACGACCATACAAGCACGCTGATATTTGAAAAGACTAAAAGAGTACAATAATTAAAAAACTTTTGACTAAAAGTACTGGTCCTGGTTGAATGTCTACTCATCGTTATCAGTATTTGCAGTAGAATCCGAGTCATCAATGGGCCATGGGAACTGTTCAGCTGAGTGAAGAGAATAATACTCAACAGATGTGGCCAGTTCTGGTACATGAAGAGGATTACGATATGAGTATTGAGAGAACAAGTCCTTAAGCTCTTGATACAAGTGATTATGGGCCTGGCTGAGGCCTGCTTTCCCATATAATAGTGCAATATATTTGGGCCTATTATTTTGAGGATTCCATGCATTGAGATGGGAGGCTCTGTTCCATTGGACTAAGTCCATTTGAAACTGATAGAAGAAATGGAAATGAGGCCACCATGGAGCTTCATTATGGCGGGGGTGAGCATGAGATCCATGTGCATATGGATTGAAATAAAGCAGATGAGGATATGAGCGAATGATTTTGAATTGGAAATGTTGAGAATATGCTCCAAGGGGCTCATCATCAACACTTGTGTGATCAGCTGGGGAGGCAACAGGTGCAAAAAAGATCACAGTAAGATATTGATGAGGCCATTGCTAAAAAAGATCCAACCATTGCTGGTGGTTAGCAAACTTTAATAAAAACTTATAGAACCTTATTTGATCTGGATCAGGTCTGGAATATCTATAAGGTGGTTGAGAAGTAATAAAACTCATTTGAAAAAGATAAGCCCTTATGCAATTTTTGTCAAGACAAAAACCAATCCACCAAGATTGAAGGATAATCATCAAATAATTGTATGCTGCCTTTGGAAAATGATAGTAGGAAGGAAGGCGGAATGGAAATAAAAAAGGGAAAGTTAGATGAGGAACATGTCCAAAAATCATGCCATGATTTTTGGTTATGATTTTGCGATAGCTGTCAATCTTGGGCTGAATAGGGATTTTCCAGTAGATGAGCTCACGAAGTTCAACTGGGAAAGAAGCAAGAAAATTAGCCAAATTAGGATTAGAAGCTCCATCAGAAGGATCAGGAGCAGAAGAAGAACAACCAATGACTCCAATGAAATTAGAATCTGTTGGAATCAAAAGCTTTGGCCTGGAGAGAAAGTCAGCAAGAGTGTTTGACTTTCTAGGAATGTGCCGGACTATAAAAGAATACTGGGAAAACCAGTTTGCCCATCATAACAGCTGCGGATTAGGAAGAATCTTTTGTTTGAACTGCAACATTTGGGGAAAACTTGACATGTCCATCTCAATATGGAAATGATGGCCAACAAGCAAGAACTGGAATTTCTCAATTCCTCTTTTGACTACCAGGATTTCCTTAAAAATAGAATGGTAATGCAATTTAGAGGATTTAAAAGATCCATTCTTGTAACCACAAATTACTCGCCTATTGTTGGATAGTTGTTCAAGTAGAACAACACCCCAATGTGCATCACTGACATCTGTTTGTAAGATCCGAATGCCATCCCCAGGGATTTTAAGCTTGGGTAATATCTGAGCTTTGAGTTTCAATTCTTGAACAACAGCAGTGTGAGAAGAATTCCAAGAAGGAGGGTTCCTCTTTAATAATCCATAAAACAAACTTGTAAGCTTAGATAAGTCCTTGATAAAAACACTCATGTAATTAACTAAGCCAAGAAATTGTTGGGTTGTTGGCTTATCTGGAAGGATTTCAGGAAACTCAAGAAGCTTTAGAGCAATATGCGGCTGGAGAGAGATTTTTCCGTCTTGAATCTTCATTCCCAAAAAATCCACAGAATGCAGGAAGAGTTGCATTTTCTTTTCTGATAACATTAAACCAAAGGTTTTGCAGAGCTCATAGAATTGTTGGACCAAAGAGATATGTGTTTCAATATCTTTTGAGAACAATAGGATATCATCAATATAGATCAAAGAGTTCTGCTGGATTGGCTGAAAGATCTTCATCATAGCCTTTTGGAATAATGATGGGGCAGTTTTTAAACCAAAAGGCAGAATAGTCCATTGGTAATGATGACCAGGTAGAACAAATGCAGTCTTCGGACAGCCAGAGGGGTGGATTCCCAATTGCCAAAAACCTGATTTACAGTCAAATTTGGAGAACACCATTGCTTCTGATAAATGCTGGAAAAGAGTTGCGGGTCTTGGTAGAGGAAACATGTTATCATGAAGAAAAATGTTAAGTGGTTGGTAGTTGATGACAAGACGAAGTTTACTTTTCACCTGTTCAGCTTGTTTGTTAACAGAGAAGGTTTCGCATGCCCATGGAGAAGTTGTGGGCTCAATAAGACCTTGAGAATGCAATTACTTAGTTTCTCTGATAGCCAAAGAAAGCTGAGAAGGTGGCATTCCATGGTGAGGTTCCTTAGTAGGATTGATGTCCTCATTAAGCTTAAAAGGGAGTTTTATAAAAAAAACTCAAGATTAAGCCATAATGGATAAGAACATTTTTGCAGAAAATCAGTATGATTTTCAGCACAACAATCTGTGACTAGTTTGTGGCGAAGCTTAGTAACTCTGTGATCATCAATAACATAAACGGCTGGAATGATTGTAGAGACCCAAGGGATAAAGGCAGAAGGAGTTCGCAATCCTTGAGGAGTCCAAGTCATCCATCGAAGTTGTTGGATGATATCATATCCAATGATGAAATCCTTGAGCAGATTGGGGGCACGCAATATCTGTGTTTGATTGTGAGAAGAGGGTGTAGACGAATCTTGACTGGCTTGCTAATGAGTGTGACCATCAAGGATGAAGAACTTGTAGTATTAAAATTTTTGTGGTAGGGTTTCCACCAATCAGAAAGGAGCATGGAAGGATGTATTATAGTAACTGTGGCACCTGTATCAATGTCACACCCCGACCCCCAGACTGGACATCATGTCTGTCAATCTGAGGCCCCGTCGTCGGGCGTCGCACGGCTCCAAGCTCGGCGCGTGGTCTGCCGAGGCCCCGGGCATGCGACAGTTATCATCATCTATCTTTGTACCTCTATACACGAGGTTTAAATCATTTCTTTAATGAAATCATGTCTTAATTTCAAATAGTTATTTTAATCATGCATCACTAAGCAATTGGTTTCAAATCAAATCCACTGGATGTTCAAAATCATATTTATACTAGAAATCAAGATAATAGTAGCGAAAACACTTTTTGGATCAAATCTTTCTAAATCATTGAACACTGTTTAGCAATACCATATCTAAAATCATCAGTTTATTAATCAAGATAAAAATAGTGTTTAAGATGGTAAAACAGTCTTGTATATACATATACAAAAATATGATACATAGCCCTCTGGCCCAAGTTCAAACATACATCGTAAAAACTATACAAAACAAAAAGATAGTTTAACAAAAATATCATTCTCTCTCTTTAAAGTCCTTCAGTCTTTGGTTTGCATCCTCACTGAGCGCTGGGCTCATAAGTACCTGTAAAATAAAAATGGGGTGAACTCGAAAGCCCAGTGGATCTCCCCTACACATCAATAGCATTATACAAACGAGCATACAAAACATGCAAATAGTTTCAAATCATTAGGGGCATTTCAAACACTTAGTCAGTTTATCTGTTGTGCTCTAATATCAGGAATTTACCATCTGATATTAGGAATTAATTGAAAGAGTGAACCACCTTCGGTATCCCAATTGTGGTCCTGAACACAATCAGGCACGACATCTTTATAAAACAGAAGTTTACCTCTAAGACCACGACCCAAGAAAATACTGAAACCAAGGGAAAAATCCTCATGACTTTCCAAATTCGAGGGTCTCATACGGCCGCTCGCAGTTTGGCCTAGTTGGGGGATACCCACGATGACGTCCTGGTCACAACCGGATAACATCTACGTGATGTACCAGTGCCCGTCCATCGCCCCAGTACGTGGAGTTCTTAATAAACTTTTAATGTTCTTTAGTTTTACAATTATAGTTTTCATTCCACGCAACATACAGACATGCTTATTCAAAATGCTATCCTAAGCAAGAAAGCAAACAAACATCAAGTTAATCATAATATCCTAGTACTACAAAGCGAGTAACCAGTCATCAGGATATCATATCAATCATTCCACCCGAGGCATACATTCCTAGCATGGTACTAAGTACAGGAATTTAAAGATGAATCATATTCCATATCCTATATCCGCATAATACTAAAGAGTGAGGAAGAGATAGTCTGTAATACCCCAAAATTTTGTCAAAAAATTTAAAATAAATAAAATAAGTTGAATAAATTAATTTTAGAGATTTTAAAAAAAATCTTGGGTGCAAACGGTGGGTTGGCACATGAAAAACAATTTATATTGGAGATATAACAAAAATTAGGATAATTAAATGAAAATTACAATTTAGTGAAATTAATTATGAAATTTAAGGAATTGCTTAAGAAATAAATAGAAATAAAAAAATTTACACATATTGGCTAATATGTGTATGAATAAGGTATGTGTTAGCACCATAAATGTTAATATTACATATTATGGGGATATATATATATAAAGATTCATATAATTAAATAAAATGTATTTATTAAAAATAAATCAAACATTAAGTAAATAATGGTGTATAACTACATAAATTATTACCAGAAAATGAAAAATGAAATAAATAAAAATACATGAAAATGAAAAATATTGATTATTTAATTAATAGTATCAAAAATATTAAAGAAATGGAAATATATAAAATAAATGCAATATTAAATAATTGGAAAGGGAAAAAATTTAGCAAATTATCAAAATGGAAGAAAATATACAAGAAAATCAAATTTTTATCAATTAGGAAGTGTCTAATTGCTAAAATTCGGATTATAGAAGCTCTAGAAAGTAATTTTTGTAATTAGAAACACGATCCAATGGCCAAAAACGTGGAATCCATCCAATCTAAGATCCAACGGCCAAGATCAAGATCCTATCGCACACCTGGATGCACCGAATCATCAAGATCGGATGGTTCAAAATCGATCATTTCAATCCAACGGCTCAAATCGAGGCGCACAGCATCAATCGCGAATGAAATCCGAAAACGCAACTCGAGGATGATCAACGGTGCGCAGTGGATTCGTTAAATTCAATCGCGCGGCGCTGCTGCGATCGATGTTAATCAACGGCCCATAAAGACGCGTTCCGAATCAATCGGGAACCCGATGCTGCGCTTGAGGTTGATCCGAGCGTCCAGATCAAATCCGTTTTCATAATCGCGATCACCGTGCTGCTCGAGAATCATCCAACGTCTGAGATTTAATCCACCTGATCCAACGGCCAAAAATCCATCCGCAAAAATGAGTTCACGATCTGGTGATGCGGTCGAGGTTAATCCAACGGATGAGATCGAAGATTCGACCCTGCTGCTTGATCCGAGAACAATCCAACAGTTTGTATCAAACAGGAATGCGTGTCTCGAGGCAGATCCAACGTTCCAGATGTTATCCACCCGATCTGATCACGAAACGCATCGTTAGGATGATCCAACGGTCCCGATTAAAGGCTCCGATTTAAATAACTGAAAATTAGAATTAAATTAATAAAAATACATCAAAAATCCGAAAAAAATGTTTCTAAACTCCAAAAATTTCCAAAAAAATTTCCTTCTAATCTCCTATGCTTGGGGGGCACGAAAATTTGAATTTTTTCAAGTTTCCCACCAAAAAGCTTGCCATTTTACACTAATTTGAAGCCTATATAAAGGACCCCCATGCTCACAATTTCATTCATCCCAATTCAAGAGCACACTAGTTCCTCTTGAATCCTTCTAGCCTTCTTCTTGGCATTCCCCTTAGTTCTTGAGTGATCTTGAACTATCCTTGAGTGTTCTTAAGAGTTCTTGAGTGTTTGGAAGACTTGAAGCGACGGAACTCTGCCAGATTTCAGAGGTGCGCAGAAGGGACGCATTTAAGGTGGAAGTGACTTCTAA
>JAJIYU010002319.1:0-30785 GCA_030144865.1 Tinospora cordifolia
GGCGGGGGGGGGGGGGGGGGGGGGGGTGGGGGGTACATTTTTGCAAAGCTACATGTAAGGTCACTTGCCCTGTATGGACATCTCGTCCAGTCTCTTTTTTAATATTAATATATCCTCGTTTCTATTTCAAAAAAAAAAAAAAAAATGAGGTTTGGGAGGAATCTCACTCTCTTGCTTCGTTTTGGATTAGTAATTGCTCTCTTTCTTTGGGATATTCTATGTCGGACTGCTTAAGAGGGTAGGGTAATCTCTTATAGTTGGGTAGGGGTGGTTCTTTTGGATTGTGTGTGAGTGTTTTGTTGGGGAGCCATTTCATGCATGTAATTATCCTATTAATGGAATAGTTGTTCCTTTATTGAAAAAAAAGGTGAGTATTTTTTAAAAAAATTTTATTTTGAAAGGAAACTATTAAGAAATATATTAATAAAAGAATGCACCAGCTAGATGAGATATCAAGACCGGAACAATTACTAAGAATGCAAAATGTTCTGCTAGTTACATAATCATTTAGCAAAAGAGTTCCCTTTATACATATTTGTACAAGACACTAATGATGAAAATAAAGGTTGGGAATGTTCCCATATGGCTTCCATTGGTCTGATTTTGTCTTTGAAGAGTCTGACGTTTCTTTCTTTTCAAATATTATACCAATTGACAAACAAAATTATCTTCCAAGAATCTTTTAGAGAATGAGGATAGATGCTATCTGGGACTGCAAATAGCTGTTATTAGAAAGGAGGATGAATATTGTCCAAACCTAATCGCTGTTCTTGCCAAATAGCTTCTGTGGTTCGACATTTCCCAAAAATGTGAGACACGTTTTCAGCAGCCTCTCTATAAAGACAACAGTAAGAAGGGCAAAGTGAAAGGTTAGGAGATTTCCTTTGTGAAATAACAACACAATTTAGTTTCTCAATGCTTGTGAGCCACACAAGATTCTTGCCTTTGTAGGAGCCTTGGTGGTCCATATAAAGGTCGCAACTGTGAACGGAGGGTGATGCGTGTTAGAGATTAGTTTGTGGGGGGAAAGATTTAATATAGAAGAGTCTTTGAGACTTTGTAGTCCAAATTGATTTATCGTCCGCTTTTGTAGGCTGAAACTAATCAAGGATTGTTATCAACTTCGCGGCTTCTCTCATATTGTTCTCACTGAGATTTTTGTTTTGGTAAAGATTCCAAGCCCACGACATACCTACTTAATTATTACTATGAATGAAAAAGTCTGCTATAGGTTTCTTGTGATTGTTTGACAACCTATATAAGTCAGGGAAGAGGTTTTCAAAACTAGATGTACCACACAATGTTTATTCCCAGCATGCCAGCTTCTCGTTGCCCACTTTCCATCTAACATAGGCATTGAGTTTGGGGTAGATTCTGTGGATAGCCTTTCGAGGAGAATGAAGAGTAGCTTTGCTATTGATGAAGGCTTCCCACCACTGTCTTGTGAACCACAAATGCTTTTAACTACTCTAGCCCAAAGTGTGCTCGAATTAATCTTCATTCTCCACAACCACCCATCCCTTAAAACCATGTTTCTTAACTTAATATTTCCAATTTCCAACCCTACTTGTTGAATGTCCTTGCAAACATTACCCTATCTGACCAATTGAGATCCTTGGTCTTTGTTGTCACTTTTCCATAGGAACTTTTTCATAGTTCTTACTTCTTTCAATCTTTGCAACCACCTTGACAGGAATTTGAAAAAGAGAAAGGAAGTAAGTTGGTACGGCTTCTAGGACTGTTCGTAGTAGTAACAACTTTCTTCCCCTTGAGAGGTAACTGTTCTTCCAATTTTTGAGTCTCGTCTTAATTGTTTGGACTGCCAGTTCCCAAAAAATAGCTTTTATTGGGTTTCCTCCTAAGGGGCGACCCAAGTAGTTGATAGGCCATTTCCCCTCCAACACTTTCATCTTGGTTGTAGCTTTGCTAATCCGGTCATTCGGGACATTAATCCCTAAAAAGTTGATTTTTTCCTCCATTTATCTTCCTTCTACAAAGAAGGCAAAAACTTTGAAGGAAATTCATTGTCGTTGTTCTACAGGTTGCATCATTCCTTATGAATGTGAGACAATCATTTGCGAATAGAGTACGAGTGTTACAACCCATCGCCACTGCCACCAGGACCCAAATCCACGTCATGGCACGTCATGGCTTGCGGCGGGTTGTTACAACGAGTGATGTGGAATTTGTCTTTTCCTGCTTGAAACCCTTCCATAATATTAGCTGCAACGACCTTCTCTATAATTTTAGTGAATGTGGCTGCCACTAGAGTGTAGAGGAAAGTAGACATTAGGTCTCCTTGTTTTAAACCTCTAGATCCCTTGATCTTATCCCTTGGCCTTCCATGTATAAAAATAGAATAAACAAGTTTTCATCCACTTCCTCCATTTTTTCTTGCAAATCCTTTTTGTTTTTAGACAAAATCCAAAAATCCCTATTTTACCAAGTGGTAGGCTTTTGCAAAGTTCACCTTAAGGCTGAGTCCTTCCTTCCCATTCACCTTGTAGCCTTCTAGTGCTTCATTAGCTATTATGATAGCATCCAAAATTTTTTGCCGTAAATGAATGCCATTTGGGTTTCCCCCACTATGCTTTGAAGCACCTTCCTCATTTTGTCATCCAAAGTTTTGGATAAAATCTTGTATATACTAGTGATAAGGCTAATAGGTACGAAATCCTCCATTCTCACTAAATCTACTTTCTTAGGAATGAGGTATATGTAGATTTCATTAACTATTCTGTTGATTACAACAACCTTGTGGAACTCCGAAATGCCTAGGGTTTTGTCCCCTCCAAGATTGAAAATAGCTTCTATTATCTCTTCTTCCTCAAAGGGTCTTTCCAACCATTCTATTTGGGCCTTTGAAATGCCTTGCCATTCTAAGCTTTCCACCCCCCAAATCTTATTGCTACTCATTGAAAAGGTCTGCAAAATATTCTATGATCCTCTTTTGAATCTTTTTGTCCTCTTCTATGAGGTTTTCTTCTTTGGCCTCTAATTTAGAAATCGTGGCTCTTGACTTTCTAAGGGTAAGAACCTTATGGAAGAATTTAGAGTTCACTCCCCTTCCTTGGCTTACTTAAGTTTAGACTTTTGTCTGGCCTGACACTCTAATCTACAATCCTCCATATGAATTTCTCTAATCATCTATTTCCTCCTTTCAAGGATGGAGTTATTCACCTCCCTTTGTTCCAGATATTTATCCAAAGCTCTTAGATTCTCTTGCATGTCCTCCTCTCTAATAGTATCTTGCAGCTTATGCCCTTTACTTCACTGTTTGATCTTATCTTTGATGTTTTTTAGCTTATTAAGCTTTCATTCTTGTGAATCATCATTGTGAAGCAGAATTCCTTGATCACTGCTGTGCCTTGAGAAGAATTCTAGAAGAAATTGTAGAATTTGCAATGTTGTCAAGATGGAAAGGTGGAACTAGGCGATAACCCTTCATGAGCGAGGCAGGGTTTGGATTGGTCTAAGACGAACTATTAAAAAATTATTTAGAGATCCTTAAAAAATTATTTATTTATTCATTGGTCCCTCGTTCCATATATATATATATATATTAATTGATGTAAAATTACAAATTTACATAGTATGAGTGCCTATACAACCTTTCCAAAAACAAAAAAGTCAAGCTCTTAACCCAAATTAAAAAATGACTACACACAATTGCCCTACTGAAGTACTCGGTTAGATAGAGGAACTCCATTACCAAGTGATGTAATATGAGCCCAAGAACTTGCTAGAACCATAATTCCTCCCAAATCTAGGCGGGCTTCTTGGACGCGCAAAAAAAAAAAAAAAACCTCTTGCATTATGCTCTAGCCACAAAGACTTGAAGAGTAGCAAATATAACAATGCATGCTACTTCTATTTTCCTCATCGAAAGACTAGGAACATTAGAAAACGAAATGGCTTCCTCCTCCAACCGAGGTCTAATTCTACCTCTAGAAATAGAGCCCCCCAATCCCATATTTTGGTGGCAAAACTACAAGAGAAAAATAAATGGTGGATGCTCTTGAAAATGGGTTATCATGAAGGTTGGAAAGTCTGTAAAGATGTGGGAATGATGTAAATAATGTGGAATTCCTAGCTGTTCGTCCTCCAAGACTGAAAAGTTGTGCCATCCCCAAGTTTTTTGTTACCAAACTTGAAAGTATAGCATAGAGTGGAGCTTTCTTGGGCTCATACTTAGAGACTATTCAAATTATGTCCAGTCTTTCACATCTACACTTCTTCCTTCTCAAAAGCAGATAATAGCAATACAAAAATACAGAAAAGAAAAGAAAGGCAAAACACCGTTATTTGTTCTTTTCATTTTTTCCCCTCTGATGGAAGTGCTGAACTTGAACCTTTGATGATGCCTCCCAAATCTGCACACTGTAAACAGAATCAATGAGTCATTTTTTAATCAATTAAATATTTCCCAACATATCATTATGAAGGGAAAAAAATACATTGGATTGGCACTTGAATGGAGTAGTGAACAACTTGTTGCAATATATTTCCATTATTGGAAGAAATAATGTGCTACTAAAATTTAATGCCCTCGACGCATGTTATCTTGGAGCTGCTGCTGCACTACTTATTTATTTATTTATTTATTTTAACTGCTATGAACTATATCTATTATTTTTACTTGGAATTGAAAGGTAGTTTTTGAGCTTTTCCACTGTTTTTTCACTTACAGAGGCTTCGAAAGAGTCTAAAAAGGCATGGGTTTGATGTTTTCAGTATTATATCTGAAGAATTGAGCAGGATGTGCAAGGTATAATAGTATATTTGTGAAGCAATTGAATAAAATTGTATATTGAGATGTACTGAATTGATTTGATTCTCTCCTTTTCATGTTTTTTTTTTGTTTTTTTTTAAAGAAATAGAATATTTTATTCATATAGGAGAAAAAATACAACTAGGGAAGGCCCCCACCAAGAACACAACACAGTTGCATAGCTCCACCTGCATATAAAATATTACCCTACCTCTCAACCTATCTGCCAATGAATATTCCAACGAAAGAGGACCATTACTGATCCAGAAGGAAACAAGATACTAAGATTCTTCCTAAATGTCAATAGGGAAGCTGAACTTGTCTTCGAATATCCAAACGTTCCTCTCTTTCCACAAAAACCAAACCATCACCAAACAAGCCACCATCCAATGACCCCTCTCACCTTTCCTTGTTCAGAAGCTAAGAAAACATCGAAGGGATTGATTTGAAACACCGGGCTGGTTTTCTTAGACAAGTTTTTGAAATTCATTCTTTATTAAGAAAGGTTTCATCAACATTGTAATTGAGTTAGCTGGAAGAGCTTAACTCAGCGTACTTAGAGTTCAAATATTAGAATAGTTTGATATTTAAGTCCATCATGTATGTGATTTTGATTATCAATGCAAATGTTTTCCTCTTTATCTTATTCCTTTTCTTTTTTTTCTCTGTTGCACAATTTTGAGTTTTAAAGAAAAGAGATAATCATATGATAGATGCATATACTTGCACGAGTGTAGTTGATGTTAATTACTGGTCGCTTGACTTCTTAGGTTTTTTGAAGGTGTTTCTGGTTTTCATTTTAGGAAGTACAAAATCTTGCTTTTTTTTAGGAAGTACAAAAGGATTTGAAGCCCTTTTTTTAACCTTTAAACATAGAGCCTATTATGCTGTTATTTGAATCTATGATATGTTGTGTTTTTGACAATGTTCACATGATATTTTTGAATCATTTTCCAATGACATAAGTTGTTTCTGCTTCTAGACTAGTGAAAAATGAACAACATGATGATCATTGTGTGATCCTCTCTTTATACCTATTTATCATCTTTGTGGTTCATATGTGTATAGGATTTACTGGGGCCAATGGGTTTAATGGCTCCTAATCCCTTGGATCAGCAAGCAGCCATGAACTGTATATCAACTTTGATGTCTGTACTGCCCAGTGACACCTATCAAGGAATTGAGAAGGTTACTAGTTTGGCTTTTAATTCTTTTAAAATTATTGTTGTTCTTTTACTCAAAGCAGAGTGGAAATCTTATAGTTACTTAAGTTTTCCTGCCTCCTTTTATGTGTTCCAGTATTTGGACATGCATCCTGATCGTTGTTTGCATGATGCACTTTCTGAAAGAGACATTCAGGTAAAATAGTTTTCCTTGAGTTCTTGATATCCTGACTTCATTTTGATATATGAAGTATCTTTTCTTGAATTTTTTTTAATGGTTTTCTATAACTTTGTTTCTCTGTCAAATACAGTGGAAAAATATGAAATATGAACTTTTCTGTTATTTGTCTGAACACCGCGTGAGGCATTGTTAAAATATTGCATCCTGGATAGCCCTTGCATTTTAATGATTGATGAAATTGTTAGTCAAGTGCTTTCAAATGGAAGCAGATTTATGTTGTCCTATGCATTGTAATTTTTTTTTTAAAAGTTTTATTTAATACATCATCTGACCAATGCTCTGATGAGAGAAACTCTATTTGAAGGACCTGTAGTTTCCGTACCTGTTCAGTTGCAAGAGGCCTTTCTTGGATCTTATTTTTATTAAAATTCTATTTGAAATTATTTTTTGTAGGATGATAAACTGGTAAAAGCTTTGATATTCTAGGGTTCCTAGTGAAATACTGTAAATCCTGGTCATTTTTTGAAATGAGACATTGTACTCAGCCTTACCCTTTCATGATGGAGAATGCTTTTTAGATAAACCAATGATGTTCAAGTCATTGAATGGTTGAATTGAAATTGGAAATATTGTTCTTAGTATTTTGATGATTGCTTGTACAAGATATATAATCTTACAATTTGCATTAATGATTTCTTTCCTTTCCTGAGCTCTTTTTATAACTCTATTATGATATATTGGATCTGGTCAACAGTTACGTGCTGATGCTGACCATATGACATGCTAGTGGATCAGTTTCTAAAATTTTGTTTTCATCCAGATTTTTCAAACACCTGAAGGAATTCTATCCAGTGAGCAAGGTGTTTATGTTGCAGAGACTATTCCTGTTAAGAACACAAAACTGGCAAAAGGTCGCTTCCGAACCTATGATGGCGAGGATGACCTGGTAAATTTGCATGCTTAATCTGTCTTTCTATTTTAAATATAGTAGTGTAACTTGTGTTTTTTCTTATCTAGGACCATGCCAAACACAATCATTCTTTGCCAAAAGAGCCAGCTAAAAGAGAAGTTAATGCTTTGGGGAAAAAGGACACTGGGAAGGGGATGAAGAAAGCTGGCATGGCATTTCTTCAATCTTTTGCTTTTCTTTTTTGTCGTACTTTATCTAAATGCTAATACTAACCTCATTGCTTCAATTTGGTTTTTGTTTCTGTTGATTTAAGTGCTAATACTGACCTTATTGCTTCCATTTGATTCACTTGATGTATTTAGATAAGGGTAAGACTGCGAAGGAAGAGGCACGAGACTTGCTGCTAAAGGAAGAATCCTTGATACGCGAAAAGGTTAGAGATATACAAAAGAATCTCCGTCTAATGCTGAGAATTGTCAGTGAACTAGCTATTTGTAATCCCGTCTTCTCCCATAGTCAACTGCCTTCTCTGGTGAGCATCTCTCAACTGATGTGCTATATATGTGTGTGTATTTGCATATGTATGCTTGTTCATATCAAATTTCGCTTTTCTTAATCTCTATATCTTGTGTAGGCTATACCTCACCTAGATATGGCAAATCGCCTAAAGATAACCTTGGCACCTTGAGAACACTGATTGGATAGGAAAGTCCTCCCATCTCTCCACTTCTATAGTCAGAATATAAATAAAAAGCTCCTTTAAAGTCCCGTCTAACCAAATCATAATCTTTTGCAAAGTCAATCTCAGATTGAAATCTTGCTTATGGCTAGATCTATAAGTCTCCATTACTTCATTTGTAATTATAGAATAACATCCTTGTCTTCCTTTCCTAAAGCCATTTGAGATTCCACAATTGTTTGGTGAATATTTTGTTTGAATTCCACAAGGTATTTGCGGTAACGTTTTGGAGGGTTACTGTGAGGCTTATTGCATGAAAATATGTCAATTCTCTTGGGTTGACCTTTTTGAGAACAAGGCAAATGTGTCTCGTTAGTGCATTTATTATAACTACTTTGTTGGGGAATTCCTCCATAGCCTTGAAAAGACGTCCGTAATCACATTCCAGGTTTTCTTAAAAGAAGAACATAATGAATCTGTCTGGACAAGGGGCCCTTTTCCTTCCCATCTAAAACAGATTCTTGAATCTCCTCCTTAATGATTTTTAAAGCCGAGCACAGTGGGACTTATTGGTTCATGTGATTATAGGTTATGAATTCATTATGTACTCTGCTTAAAAGTATTATTTATCATAATAATGATGCTGCATGATTCTTATCTTTCCTGCTAGAATTGTTGTGTTCTAATGGACTAATGGTAATGAAATGTGCATTTAATCATGATTTATATTGAGGTAATCATGCCATGGACTGGATTTCACTTCACTTACAATGTATTTGCAATTAATTTTTACTTAACAGGTTAAGTTTGTTGACCCTTTACTGCGGTCACCAATTGTAAGTGATGCAGCATTTGAAACTATGCTGAATCTTTCAAAATGTCTTGCTTCTCCTCTTTGCAATTGGGCTCCTGATATTGCTGCTGCTTTACACATCATTTCTACTGGAGAAGTGTATAATATATCAAATTTAGTTACTTCAGCTGGTGAAGAGATGTCTGGTAAAAGGCCCACCATGGGACTCTTTGAGCGAATAGTTGTGGGACTCTCTGTATCTTGTCAGTCAGGACCTCTTCCAGTAGATTCCTTTGTTTTCATATTTCCGGTAACTGGTTCTTTCAGTTTTAGTGTGCTATCTTTTGTGCTCAAAAAAATTTCTGTTAATACTTTTGTTGAAAAATGCTGTAATGTTAGATACTGGAGCAAATATTACTGTCATCTAAGAAGACTGCGCTTCATGAAGATGTGCTCAAGATACTCTCTTTACACTTGGATCCCATATTACCTCTACCACGCCTTCGAATGCTATCAGTTATCTTCTAAACCTTTTTTTTTTTTGGACAACTGTTTTTGGTCTTTGTTCTAATTGTTTTGTCTATCATACATAGGTCCTCTATCATGTTCTTGGTGTTGTTCCAGCTTTTCAAGCAACTATTGCACCAATGCTAAACGAATTATGCTTAGGTCTAAAGGCAGATGAAGTTGCACCTGTAAGTTGGATGCATATACGTGTGCCTTTCCATTATTTGTTGTTTTTTTAATGTGTTTATTGTTTCATGTGCTATCAGGCTCTATGTGGAATTTATTCTAAAGAGCTGCATGTGAGGTTGGCCTGCTTAAATGCTATAAAATGCATCCCTTCTGTATCTGGTCGATCTCTTCCTCAGAGTGTTGAGGTTGCAACTAGCATTTGGATTGCTTTACATGATCCAGAGAAGGTGTGGCATCATAATTTCTCCATTCTAAACTTGTAAATTTGCTAGCATATATTACTACTTGAACTGCTGGCATGAAGTAATCACTTTTTTCATATACATTTATTCTTGTCTCTTTTTTTTTTTCCTTTCACGTTATCATGTAATTGTTGAACCTTCTTCTTGGTCGATGTGCACCTGTTTGGTGTTTGTTCAGTTTCCTTCTTCGTCTTCTTGTTTTGAAGAAATAGTATTAGTTTTTTTTTAAATTATATTTTTTTAAAGTTGGGGACAAGCAGTCCCCTAAGTTACAAACGATAGCACGATAGCTTTCCAATTAACAACCCAAGCCCTTAAAGCGTGTCCTGCTTCTCATTTTGAGTGGGTTATCCATGAAGCAAAAAAGAAAAAAATTGCATGGTCCTAAGTATTAATAGTACTTCTATACATATCCCTAAAAGCTTTGTTGTTTCTTTCCTCCCAATAACTTCTCCACATAACCAACAGAATATATTTTGTATACATGCACAATCCCTAGCGGATCCAATTCTCCAAAGAGGGAAAAACCAGGTTCAGATGGTCTCCTTGCAAGAACTTGCATCCTTACTACAGAGACAACATGTAGAGGGAGACATGGCAAGATCATTCCAAATAACCCTATAAGTTATTCTGTTAAAAAACTGTTTTTAAGCCATTGCAACACTCCCAGAATTTCATTCAACTAATTGCATTATTCAAAACTCTCTTAAGTTGCGAGTTCTACTGGGTAACTGTTCCTGAAAAGCCTTGTTCGTGATCTGCGAAACTAGGCATGGGGCATTATGAAGAGTATATAGAGTGTAGATGTTTGGGAACTTTTCCTTCAAACTTGTGTTCCCTGGCCATATATCTTCCCATAATCTGTTTTGGTCCCCTCTACCCAGCTTTAGTCTAATGTTGCTTCAAAAATGTGGGTTACATGGAATGGATAAATTTCCATGGTGATTGGTAAGAACGTTTGTTAATTAAAGCTTGTCCTTTTTTTTGAAACAGAAACTATGATTGTATTAATAATAATAGTGAGTGTTACAAACTGAGGGAGCACACAACTGGATGAGATATCCAGGGTACAAGCAAAAAGACATTCAAAAAACTACAAAGATTGTAATATATTGCCCCCATTACATAGCCACTCGCCAAAAGAGTACTTTAAGACCAATTTGCTGCTAGAGATCCAAGTTGCAAATAAGATGTTCGACCGTTCCCAAATCAGTCTTCCAGATTTCTGTGTATCCATAAACAGTCTTGCATTTCTCTCTTCCCATATTGTATACCAAGTTGCTGCCACCATCACCTTCCACTAAGGTCTACTGCGCCCTTCAATTCCCCTTGCTGGAATGCTAAACAAAGACAGCGGATCAGGAGGGATAAGAGCAGGATGAACTTGTTCCCATTGTTGCCACAGTGCTTTTATCATATTGCAGTCCACTAGGAGATGTTGGGATGTTTCCCCATGATCCCTATAAAGAACACAGATAGTTGGCTGTAAAGTAAGGTGGGGGAGTCTTTTCTGTAAGTTTTTAGTGGTCTTTAATTTTTTCAGATAGATGAGCCACATTAGGATTCTAGCCTTCATTGGCACTTTTGCCTTCCATATAAAGTCCATAGCTGATTGATCTAGTCCCGTGTGCAAACCCCCTATTCAGCTGTTTCATGAATGAACTAACTGTAAATTTTCTGCTTTGGTCTTGTGTCCAGCACGACTTGTCTTCTGCGCTGCTATTGTTGGACTGAAAATTGTTCAGGGTCTGAAGCAAATCCCCCAATTCCTTCATTGTGTTATCATTCACGTTGCTGGTTATGTGGAGATTCTAATTCCATTGAGTGCTTCCTTCCACTGTGGATTCTATCCTGAAATCAGAGACTGTTGCTTGCTTCCTATTACTTAACCTGTAGACATTAGGATATTTTTCACTTAGAGGTTCCTGATCACACCAACTATCCCACCAGAATCTAACTCGATCTCCTTTTCCAACTTTCCACACTACATTAGGTTTAAACTGCTCATAGATTGTACAAATATTTTTCCAAGGAGAGCGGTGACTGCATTTTCTGTTAGCACCTGTAACCATCCCCGATTCCTTTGACACATGTATGCTGTGCACAATTCTAGCCCACAGGGTATTGGGGTTCTCCAACAAGCCATTTCCCTCTTAACGCTAGATTCCTTTTTATTACTCTTCCCACTCCTAGCCCCCCTTTACTAACTTCTTGGCTCACTTGTTTCCACCCAACCATACTTTTCCCTTTTTCTGATTCCTCATGATTCCATGAGAACTTCCTCATCAGATTTTCGATACAAGCTACTACTGTTCTTGGAATCCTAAAGACTAACAAAAAATATGTAGGAAGAGCTTCCAGAACTGTCCTCAAGAGGAGGAGTCTTCCCCCTCTAGAAAGATAGCTCCTTTTCCATCCTGCTATTCTTCATTCTATAGTACGAATTATTGGGTCTCAAAAACCCACTTTATATGGATTTCTACCTAGCAGGAGGCCTAGATATGTAATTGGCCATTGCCCGGGAGAGACCCTCAGTAAAGCCGCCTTGTCTACAACCTCACCTTCATTAATGTTGAGCCCTACAGTTGGCTCTTTGCACCATTGATTTTCATTCCAGTGAGGAAACCAAACTCCTGTAACACATCTTGTACTACTGTCTTGTACTACTGTAATTTCCTTTTCATCATTTTTCATGAATATAATGCAATTGTTTGCAAAGAGAAGGTGAGTGAGTTGGATGTTCTCTTTACCTACTGTTAAGCCTCCCAATTTTCCTGCTTGAGCCGTTTTCTGCATAAGTCTTGTAAGAGTGTCTGCCACCAAAGTAAAGAGAAACGGGGATAGAGGGTCTCCTTGTCTTAATCCTTTAGACCCATTGAATTTTTCCCTAGGTCTTCCGTTTATAAATCTGGAGTAGTTTACTGTTCTCAGGTATCCCTAAATCCATTTCCTCCACACTTCCCGAAAACCTTTTCCTTGCATAACAACATCAAGGAAGCTCCACCTAACTGAATCATACGCATTTGCTAGGTCCACTTTCAGCAGTAGGCCTTTTTTCTTAGATACTCTGTAATCTTCTATCACTTCATTTGCAATCATAATCGCGTCCGTGATTTGACGGTCCTTGACAAAAGCAAGCTGGTGCTCACTTACTGTTTTGTGAACCACAGTACGAAGCCTGTTTGCTAGCACTTTGGCAATTATTTTGTATAGGCTTGTTGTTAGGCTAATGAGTATAAAGTTCTCCACCTTCAAAGAATCTTTTTTCTTAGGGACAAGACATGAATGTCTCATTGATTTTCCTATTTATCACCCCATCTTTGTGAAATTCCTTTAAGCAGGGCAGTATGTCCATCTTGACAACTTTCCAGTTTTGTTGGAAACAAGCCAATGTAAATCCATCTAGACTTGGGGCCTTCCCTCCATCACAGTTAAAAACAGCTTCTCTTACTTCTTCTTCCTCAAAATTTCTTTCCAACCATTTGCTGTCCTCTCCTGTTATGGGCTGCCAGTCTAGACCCTCCACCTTCCATTTATCTAGCCTTTTATCCTCCCACATCTCAGCAAAGTGTTTCACAATTAAATTCTATATCTCTTCCTTAGACTCAACCAGATTTCCCTCTACATTTTCCAATTTGGAGATGATGGCTCGAGATTGGCGTATGGACAAAATACGGTGAAAAAATTTTGAATTGACGTCTCCTTCTATTGCCCATTTAATCTTTGCCTTCTGCCTACAAAGTCTTTCATATTTGCACTCAATGTCCTGGATGTCCTTCACGAGATTTCTGCTTTCTTCCAATAACTGTTTATTTTGTTCCATCTCCAATCTTCTATCTATTTTTGTCAGGCGGGATTTAAGATTAGCTTCTTTTACCCTCTCTTCCTTAACCTCCCTACTCACCCACTCTTTTAATTTGTGCTTCAGATTTTGAAGTTTCATCATAATCTTGTAACCTTCCCACCCTTTGGAAGATTCCTTATCCCATTCTGCTTGCATCATAGAAAGCATCTTCTTTTGACAAAGCCAGTCATTATTGAATTTGAAAGGAGGAGGCCCTACTGGATATATTCAGTATCTAGAATAATTGGCCAGTGGTCAGAGGTGATCCTCTACAGGCCCCAGACTCTTTGCTGCTGGAATTTTTTACTCCAAACTCCATTGCACAAAAACCTGTCTAGTTTCGACATTGCAGCTCTTTCTCTCCTATTACTCCATGTATTGATTAGATTCTTCAATCCAGGTTCAAAGAATTGCATCTCAGTTATCCATTCCTCAAACATCCTCATTGAGCCTGTTCTGTGATGACAGTTCTTTTTTTCAGTGGTAGATCGAGTCATATTGAAGTCTCCTCCCACACACCAGAGACCTTGGAACATAGTGGAAAAGGCAGCTATCTCCATTAGACACTCCTCCTTTCCTTGCTGGTCACAGGGACAGTATACCGCTGTGAACCAACCCCATTCATCCTCCTCCCCCCTTCGAAAATTTATGGAAAGCGTGTGAATTCCTTCCCATTTATCCCTCAACTGAATGATTCTGGATTCCCACATGATGATAATACCTCCAGCTGATCCTACTGTCGGGATGGAAGTCCAGTCTGTAAACCTCTTTTTCCATGTGGAAGCAACTAGATGGGAGTCGTGGATCTCTCTCTTTGTTTCCTGTAGGGTGATTATGTCAGCCTTGGCCGCCATCACCGACTTCCTTATTAATCTTTTCTTGGCTACGCGCCCACACCCCTGGATGTTCCAGCTTAATATCTTCATAGGAACAAGACAGCCCAAGAGCAAACATCGCCCTTTAGTGGATTCCTCCTCCTGTCTGGACGTCATCTGTCTTTCATCTTCCATTAGTTCACTTGCTTGTCCCAATAACCCTATTTTCTCCTGATTCTGATGTCTTCCCATATTGCTATACTTCGGAGAGTTAGCTTCCTCATATGGCTCATCCAACTCACTTGAGAATGTAGAAAGAGTAGGAGCTAAGTTGGGATTTAGGGAGTTACATACCTGGGTATGAGCATCAATATCTTCTCTGTACTCCGTCTCGCTACCCGGCGCTGTTTCTGCCTTAGTGAACTCTGCCTCCATAATTGGCGTCTCTATGACCGTCTCCGAGCCATCCTTGTTGTAGTCCTCATTATAGTAGGATTCTGAGTCCTCTCCTGTGTCGCTATAGCCTGCTTGTCTGGTCCATTGGGCTAAGGCCCTTTGTTTCTTGTATTTCCTCTCCTTTCCTAGCCTCCTGTAGACTTGAGTAATGGGCTTTTTTGATTTCGGGGCCCATCATTCTGTATCCTTTCTACGGGTTTCGGGCGGACTCTCCACTGTTCCATAGACTCTTTTTCTTGAGTTTGGTGGATTGGGCTCGATATTCGTGGCCCACTTGCTTTTTGCCGGGTCTGAGTCCAGGCCCGTGCATCTCTTTCCTGGTCTGCCTACTCCAACCATTTTGTTTTATTCGCCTGATCCGGATAGCCACAACTGCCATCCGTCGTCTGACTCCTCTTCGCTGTCCCATCGACATTGGTGTTGCTTCTGCTTCTTTCAGCTCTCTCTCCTACCATCTTTTCAGATGTTAGAGGCGCCACGTCATCGTCTTCCTCGGAATCCGCATCATCTCCATCGTCCGAACTGGAGATCTCGATCTCCGACGATCGATGTTCATCATGTTTCCATTTTTTCGGCCTGTAGCACTCCTTTTGGGTTCTTTCTGGTGAACTGGTCCAGGATTTTTTAACGCAGTTCTTTGACTTCAGCTCCCCAATTTCTTTCGATCTCAACCAATTTTAGCTCCTGTATCCCCTCTTCATCATATATGTCAAACTCCTTTGGGAGGAAGCCAGACTCATATCCCCTTAGCCTTAGGAACGCCATTTCCATAGATTCCGCTGAACTGGTTATTCGAGCTATGTCGAGCAACCCCCCACACCTCTCCCCTAGTTTGTCAAATGTCTGAACATTCCACTTTTCAGGTTGGATGCCCTCCACCCCAACCCAACTATTCCTGCATGCTATTTGACCTCCATCGTTTGCCATTTCCTCGTTCCATTCTTCGAAGTAAAAACCTCCCAGTAGCGTCTGATATTTCTTCGTTTTTAGTTTTCTTATTTCCCCTTTGTCACGACAGCATAACAATCCTCGAGCAATGTCCAATCGTCGAATGTGTACTATTCTTTGTAGCATTGTCTACACCGACTTGATGATAGTCTTCCATGATGTCTCATCTGAGGTTCTAATAATCAAGAAATCCTTGCCTTCTTGTGTCATGCTGGGCTGTTCTCCTTTCTTTGCTCTATTTCCATGTTCTTGTTTCTTTTTAGTCTCCCCTTGCCCTCTATGTCCCTTTTCCATGGCCCTCTGCATCTGCTTTCTTACTCCTCTGCTACTGTCAACTTCCTGGGCCTTGGTTCTTTTTTCTGTTCTCTTATCATGTCCTTTCTCAACCGACTTTCTTCTTCATGTATGACCATGTCCAAAGCTTTCCACAGATTGCGCCAGGCCTCCGTTGTTTTCTCCTCAGGAAAAACAAAGCTCTTATACTGTCCGTTTATCATTTTTGAGAGCTTAATGAATCGTCCTGGATCGTTCACCATCACCTCCATTAGCAAACCATAGCCTGTATCGCGAAACACTCCTGGGGGTTTCCTCAGCTCCTTCTCTTTGAGTATTTGTGTAACCTTCTGCCTGACCCACCTTATGGCCTCCCTATTTAATGTCAGTTGGAAATGTCGATTTCGTAATACTTCCTGCATGATTACTTCCCGGGAATCCGCTGTATAACATATTGAAAAATACTTATATTTTGTCGGGAAAGATATGTAGGACCATTCTCCAGTGGAAGTCTTTAATATTTTTTTTTCTTGATTGACCATCTCTCGCCTTGTTTGAATTTCCTTTCCTTTCATAGTAATTGGTTACTGTCTTAGCCGGTGCTAGTTGGTGTGGTTTTTGAATACTTTGTGGTTTCCTTCGTTGGACCACTGTCCAGTCATTCTTTTCGTCATCTTCATCCACTGTTCCTAGTAACATGGCCTTTCATGAGGCTTTCTTGTTCTGGCTATTCCTCGTCCTGTATGTTAGGGATTCTTCTTGTGTAGCTTTCCCCTGGAAACTGTTCCGTTGACCTTCTTTCTTCACATGGACCCTATCTTGGATTCGGAGCTGCCTTTCTTTTTCCTTTCTTTCTACTCCTCCACGGGATGTTCTTTTGTACTTTTCCTCATACTCCGATATCAAGGTGTGTCTGGTATTCCGACTCCTCTGGTGTCGCTCATCCCGGTGATTTCTCTCGTCCCGATTATACCTCTCTCTTGGTTTAGCCATCTCTCGACTTCAAGATAATTTGAAACCTTTAACTATTCAACTTTAAAGCTTGTCCTTTTCATTGTAGAATCTCTTTATAAGGCTTTGTTCCTGGTAATGAGATTCGACATGTCTTAATTCCCATGCTGATGGGATTTTTTGACTTCCTCCCATTGTACCTGGTATGCTCCACTACTCTGATTTATTGTTCTCTAGAGCAAGTTTCTTAAGTATCATTCTAGAATTACAACTACCTTCCCAGACATTTTGAAAATAGACATGAAATAGGTGAGAAGGGCTTCTACGACTGAGTTGATTAAGGCGAGTCCTCTTCTTTGGAAAGATGCAAACTTTTCCACCCAAGTATCCTTATACTTAAAACTTGGACTAGTAGATCCCAAAAGGAGGAAGACAATGGGTTTCGTCCTAATGAAAATCCCAACCGTCTCTTGCCATTGTGCCTGCCTCACCCAGGACTTGTCATAGCCATCTCTCCGTCTCTTCATTGATCTCTATTCAAAACAATTTCATGTTGGAAAATTCTTCAATGAATATAGTGCTCCATCTTTTGGATTTCCATGCTCTAACCCACTTTCGTTCCATGATTCCACTTATGGCTAGTTCTGAGCTCTACAATCAAACCATATTAACTGAAAACAACTGTCAGAAAGGTGAAAAACTGCAAGCAAAGGCACATTTTCAATGATTCTTTTTAGGGAAATTCCTTATGCTGGGCAGTGCTTCAAAAAGTTGATCTTCTGCTGGTGCATTCATCGGATTGTGTTTCCACGTCCTCCATATCTGTGTGATGAATGAACGCCTTTAACATGATTAAAAGACCTAATGAAAATTCTAAAAATGTCGCTATGATTAAAATATAAAAATTGTTCCCAATTAGTTTCTTTATTACATTTGGTTCTTGATATATTCTGGTCCATTGGCTTGACTGAGTGTTGTTGAAACCTCAAAATGGTGCTTGCTGATCAAATTGTTCCTTGCTGTCATTTTTCATTGCTGATGATATTGTTATTTTGTGTTCAGCCAGTATCAGAAGCTGCAGAGGATGTATGGGATCGTTACGGCTACGAGTTTGGAACTGAGTATTCAGGTTTATTAGCTGCTCTTTCTCATATCAACTACAATGTACGTGTAGCAGCTGCAGAGGCAATCGCTGCTGCTATGGATGAATCCCCAGACGCAATACAGGTTCTCATTTTAATATTCAGTTTTCTGCACTTATTGAGCTAAACCTTAAATTTTGATGTTTATCATCTATTCTTGATATATGCAGGAGACTCTTTCGACTCTGTTCTCGTTGTACATTCGTAATGCAGCTTCTGGAGAGGATAACATGGACTCTCCTTGGCTTGCAAGACAAGGTATAGCTTTGGCATTGCAGTCTGTGGCTGATGTACTGAGAACAAAGGACCTTCCTGTTGTCATGACGTTCCTGATATCACGAGCCTTGGTAAAAGGGAAATTCTTTTCTCAATAATTTTTAAAATGATATCAAATTTCTGTGGTTTGAATCTCTCACCTGTTTTCTCAATTAATAGTAATAATGCTGTCGGTGTTTTCTGGAAATAATTATGATGTGCTGCAATCACTTGTCTATTTTTTTCTTAAGCATTTCAGACAGAAGCAACTGTTCTGATTCTGTTTAGGTAGCTTCTGCACTGCTTTTGCGTGTTTGTATTTGTTTTGTCAAAGCTCCAAGGCAAGGCAATTTGTACTACACGGTTGAATATTTGTATAAAAGTCACCGAATAATATCTAATTTGTTTTTATAAATTGTTTTGTATTGCATACCCTCTGCCATGCACACAAATACATATGCACAAACTCTCTCTCTCTCTCTCTCTCTCTCTCTATCTATCTATCTATCTATTATAAACGATATGATCACTTTTGGCATTTTTCAAGAAGTACCAACTTTAATATTTGTTTTAATTATAACTTTTAGAATTTTTACCATGAACTTAGTAATTTTAGAGTTGGTAATGGTAACTCTGTGCACCATCTTTTTCCCAACACCTTCTGCATATTTCCACTTTTTCTTTATGGTATTTATTTATTTAATTTTTTAAAACAAAGTGGCCTTTTGCAGTTGCAACCTTTTACTCCTTTTCGTACCCTTATTCCCATCATAAATAGAAAAATCCAAGAGATAATTCAAGAAAATGAGGCATTTAATGTGTTATCAAGTTAAAGATACATGTGATAAAATGAAATCCATAATAGATCAAGGGAACAAACAAGTGGAATTTTAGGAAGACAGAAGGAATTGATGAAATAAAAGAATGAGTGAAGCCACCTGTTACATATTTTAATACATGATGATTGAACTTTTTTTTTTTTTCCCTTTTTGACAGGAAGCATAGTATATTATATAAAATGAATATGGGGTATGAGACATCCCAATTATGATCTATACAAACTGCTATCCCAACTAGACATTCAATTCTATTGCAAAGCACTGAGATAGCCTCACTATACTGACCCACTGAGCAAAAAGAACAGATCTGTCAAAAGATTTGAAGAACAGTAGAACTTATGTCCTTGAAGATTATGTTGTTACGTTCAGACCATACACTCCACAAAGTGGCACAAAAAGTACATTAGTATTTCTTCATTCCACCAACCCTGTTATGAACAGAGAGAAGATTATATGGTTACATTCAGACCATACACTCCACAAAGTGGCACAAAAGTACATAATACTTCTTCAGTCCACCAACACCCGTTATAAACAGAGACGAAGGCGTTATCGTCCAAAATAGAGGTAGGAGGATCTCTAGTCCATTAGGCCCAATCCTTTTTGTCAAAACTGCACTCTTGGAATAGATGCTGAGAAGATTCCTCAGTCTCCCTGCAAAGACATCACCATGAAGGAGATAATACCAAGTTAGGAAACCTTTGCAAATTAATAACACCGTTAATTTTGTCCAAACCAATCAGCAAACCTAGGGTTTTGACTGAGAGGGTTACAGCGGTCCATATGAAGGAATAAAGTGGGAACAAGCGTTAGCATTGGAGGAAGACTGAAGGGAAAAAGTAATTTTCAGAGAAAGTGATTGTCATGTTGTAGGCATTGGTAAATTGAGCTGTAGCCAAGCACTTAAGAAGCAGACCCACATCTTCTGTGTCAAGATCATTCCTTGTGAAACACAAATTCCAATTTTGGGGATCCCATTTGAAAGTTGAAACTAATCTGAAAACTGCAAAAGGGGACTGCTGGAGCATTGTGGATTGCTGATTATTGATACAAGTAATTCTTTGGGGGGATTGGTGAAAGAACGAGCTTCTATTTTATGTAGTTTTGATCTTTTACTCAGATTTTCTTCTGGCTAAATATTCTTGTATAGATTTTGTACTTAGTACAATCCATTCTATTTATTATAAAAAAATTTTAAATGTTAAATTTTTGAGATATGTTGTAGCTGCTCTATTAGTATTCTACCGCATATCTCTCTCTCTCTCTGTATCTCTCTATCTCTCCCACTTTTTTTTCTTTTTTCTTTTTTCTTTTTTTGAGAAGAAACAAACGAAACATTTAATTGCAATACGAGGTAAATTACACTAGAATAAGAAATATAACCTGAATGAATTATTCTACATTTCTACCATAGATCGAAAGTATAATAAGGACATGCTTGTGTTTTTAGTTGGTAGCATAATGAACTGTGAAAAGTTCGACTGTAGGTGGGAAGTTGAAGGTCTTCAATAGAATCGAATCTCCGAGGAAGACAATGTTTGGATAGAGAAAGAATTGATGAAGAGAAAATTAGAGTAGCCGTCTTTAGTTGCGATGACAACAAAGCTCTGGGACCTGACAACTTTACTATGTACTTCTTCCAAAAGGAATGGGAAACAATTAAAAAGGACCTATGCGAAGTCATGAAGGAGTTCCATGGAGATGCGGTGATAAACAGAAGAGTTAACGAGACGTATATCTGCCTCATCCCTAAGAAGTGCAATTCCATGAGAATGATTGATTTTAGACCTATAAGTCTGATTACAAGCTTATACAAGATTCTCGCTAAGACTCTAGCTAACAAGCTAAAGACGGCTCTGCCCAAGATTATAAGCAAGCATCAACTTGCGTTTGTTCAAGATAGACAGATAACAGACGCAATTTTGATAGCCAATGAAGTGGTTGAGGATTATAGGGTCAAAGGCAAAGAGGGCTTGCTGCTCAAAGTAGATTTCGCCAAAGCTTACGACTCAGTCAATTGGAGTTTTTTGGACTTTGCTCTCAAAAAACAAGGATTTGGAGAAAGAAGGCGAAAATGGATTCAAGGTTGCCGCCAAACAGCAAATTACTCAATTTTTATTAATGGAAGACCCCGGGGTAAGATCGATGGCCATAGAGGGTTACGACAAGGAGACCCACTGTCCCCGTTTCTGTACACAATAGTTGCAAAAACCTTCACCTGTATCCTCGAGAAAGCTAGCAAGGAAGACAATATCCCGTTAACTCATCTATTATTTGCAGATGACTGTTTGATCTTCATGCAAAAAACAAAAACAAAAATTCAAACGGTTTTAGATGCCGTTCGAACTTTTTGCTTACTGTCGGGCCTAAAGATAAATGGCAACAAGAGCCAGTTACTGGGAATCAATATAAATCTGGAGGAGATCAAGAACACAACAGAAGAATTGAAGGTTGTCCCAAGGGAATGACCTCTTATGTATTTGGGGATGCCTTTGGGGAAATCCCTTTAAAATTGACTTCTGAGACCTTGTTATGTAGACCATTAGAAGAAGGACCACGGGATGGAAAAGAAGTTACTTATCTAGGGGGGGAAGATTACTTCTTTTGAAGTCAGTCCTAAAGGCGCTGTCGACCTATTACATGTCCATTTTTAAGATTCCAAAAAAAGTTGCTGCAATTATAGAGAGGCAGATGCGGGACTTCCTATGGAAGCAGGAGGAAAATGAGAAGGGCCATAATCTTGTTAATTGGAAGCAGGTGTGTAAAACAGTCTAAAGTGGAGGTCTTGAAATTAGAAATATCATCAAAAGAAGTGCAGCCTTAAGAGCCAAATGGCTATGGAGAATGATGGACAAACCAAAAACAATGTGGGCCAACATTGTGAGAAGTATTCATGGATCAAGAACATTCAGAAGAGAAGCGGCTGTTAACAGAAAATGCAGTTATAGATCGCCATGGAAGGACATATATAACCTCTATGACCAGTTTAGACCCCACATCTGTTGGAAGATTGGAAATGGCGAGTGTGTGAGATTTTGAGAAGATACATGGTGCGGCCAAGGGCCCCTGAAAGAAGGTTTTCCCCAAATATATGGGTTGTATTTGCGAAAAGAGGGCTCTGTTGCAGAATTCAAAACAAGAAACAATGAAGGTGATAGGATCCAATGGGGATGGAACTTGCACTTACAAAGGCATATAGGTGACAACCATCTAGATGAGCTAGGAGACCTAAACCGTCTGAATAGTTTCAACCTAAGCGAAACTGGAAGTAAGGATAAGCCAGTTTGGTATGGGGAAGGAAACACTATATTCTCAGTGAAGTTAGCACAATGGTGAAACTGATAGACCAAGCTCATGACCACACAAGCACCCTGCCGGATTTTATATGGAAAACCAAGGCTCCCTTAAAAGCTAGATTCCTAATGTGGCTGGTTAGTCTTAATAAACTTAAGACTAATAAAAATCTTCAACACATTCTTCCTTCACACTCTTCACAACCCTCCATGGGTATTATGTGCAAGGAGAAGGAAGATTCAACCAAACATCTGCTCAAAAACTACAGGACGACAGTAGCTATTTGGCACAATTGGAACCGGCAACATAGTTCCATCTGCCCCCAAAATGCTGACAACTGGTTCCAAGTGCTAGATCAAGTTAAAAAAGCTCACATAAATCACTACTGGAAGATCATCCTGGCTTCAATTTGGTACACAATTTGGGAGGGAACGCAATAGAAGACTGTTTTTGAACATAGATAGGTCGGCCAACATGTTATGGGAGAGACCTTTTGTTCGCCAGTTGGGTTTCCATATCTAAATTAGGAAAGGGATATAGTTTTTCGGATTGACTTTGTAATAGGGGGACGATCCTCCAATCTCTTTTAGTCTCTGCCAGTATGTAATTTGCTTTCTACGCCCGAATATCTCATCTGACATTTTGTAATTGCTATTTTATTTTCAATATAGTTTCAGTTTCAAAAAAAAAATGAACTGTGAAAAAAAAAGAAAAATATGGATGATAAAAAACTATCAGTTGGTTCATTGTGGCTTGAGGATAGTTTCCTATTTCTCTGGCAAATATACTATTAGCCTTTGTATATATTTGCATCTCCTTTTTAGTGGTTTTTACAGTGTTTGGGTTTTAAGAAACCCTTTTTATTTCAACAAAAATTAGATATTATATTAAGAATAAAATAAGAAAGGTAGCCCTCTGCTGGACGAAATATTTTAGCAGAGGCCAATTACAATGTTTATATTGTCCCAGTTACTTGGTTGACCTAGTGACTGAAATCCAAGAAGCAAAGAAAATCTGGATCTCTCCTATGAACTAATAAGCTAAGAGCCTAAGTGGAAAGGGGTTAAGAAAAGAGCGAGAACCGAGAGCCATCTATTGTAATCAACAATGAAGATCGAATATACTTGCGCTTGTAGCGACTAAGGAATCAACGATCAATCGAACTAGGGTTTATGTTTGCAAGACCATTAGGGTTTGACAATAAGTTTTTTCTTTCTTTTCTTATAATAGGTTTAAGTTAACATGCACAACATACATTAAACATTGTTAATGTCAAAATACACGTAAGAAGCCATTATATTTATACTTTTATACGTAAAATATATATAGTTATATTTGTTTTCATCATTTTCAATAGAAACTGTGCATATTTTAGTATTTATATAGAACTTTTTTAACCTTTCTAAGTTGACAATTTTTTTTACAAAAATTCTTCCGATTTTTTCGAACTCTTCGAAGTAATTCTAATTTTTAAATGTCGAAGTTTGGGGCAAAGTCGAACTTTCATTCCTTGTTTGTAAACTCTTTCATGTGGCTACTAGGTAAATTAATTCCTAATAGTTGACTCTTTGCTTTGTTACTTTCCAGCCGTATAAGTAAACAAAACGTTTGGAGGATCATTTTGTTGCCCTTCTACTTCATCATTGTTTATGAAGATCATCAAGTCATTGCAAACTAGAGATTTGTAATATGAATCTTATCATTCTTCACCATAAATCTCTTGATTTTTTGATGTTCCATTGCCTTCTCCGTTATCAAGGATGCAATGGTTGCCACTAATTTGTAAAGCAAGGGGGATAACAGATCCCTTTGCTTCAACCCCTTTAGACCCAGTGATTTTTCCCTTAGGTCTTTCATTAATCAATATGGAATAGTTAACATAAGACATACAACCCTTGATCTTCTTTTTTTTTTTTTTTAAATAATTAGAAGCAATAGCTTTTAAATAGGAAAAAGAAGGAATCACATGCCTTAGGACTCTTCCTTACAAGAAAACACCACAAAAACCAAAGAGAGCAACCACCCTCCATAGCCCCTTACGCGCCCACCCCACCACTATTTCACCTATTTCCCTACCCTTTTAACCATTTTGACATAGAATACCCTAATGAGAAGAAGCAACTAGTAAACCAAAAAGACGCTAGAGACTGAGATTCTTCCCACAATGAACCTAGTGGGGAAAGCTTATCCTTAAAAATCCATGCATTTCTTTCCTTCCACAAGCACCAAATTATCTCCAAACTTGCTACCATCCAATGACCCCTCCACTTTGGACCAACTACCTCCCAAAAGGACAAACACTAAACTGGACAACCTATTCGTTGACCTCTGGGAATATAGGAAAATGTCTCTGCCGTCAAACCCACACATAGCTGGAGTAAGGACATCTCAAAAACAGATGATCAATTGACTCACCGTTTTGTTTACAAAGATGACAACATGAATGGGATAAATAATGACGAGGAAGCATTTTTAAATCATCTGTCCTTCATTGACTTTCCCAAGGACCACTTCCCAAGCAAAGAACTTAACTTTAAAAGGAATGGGCGCCTTCCATAGTTTTGTTAATGATGAAAATAGGATAGTCGACGGGGCATTGGGCAATAAGGATATAAACATTTTGGCAGAGAATTCCCTGGCCGGATCGTTGAACCACAGTAGTTAATCCTTTTTGTCATGCAGCACACAATCCCTCATTAGAGCTAGAAGAGCTTCTTCTTCCTCTACACACCTCAGCTCGCTTGAAGCCCTCAAATGGAGATTCCATTGGCTCTGATTCAGCTCTAAACTTTGTCTACAAAAATAGGAAACAACATGATGATGACCACTACATTGATTGTACAATCATGATCCATCCCCTCCATTTCTCACCATAATCTATCTGCTTTAGAACAAAATCAAGGTATCCCCACTTAACTGAACCATAAGCCTTGACAAAATCTATCTTCATGATCCACTCCTCCTCTTAGACCCGATGGTTCTTAGCTGCTTCATTGGTTGGCTATCAAAGAAACATCCAATATTTGCCTATCTTTAACGAAAGCCATTTGACTCTCCTCTACTATGTTCTGATGACTTTCCTAAGTCTCTGTGCTATGTTTTGATTATGACTTTTGCAAAGGCTTGTGGTAAGGGTAATAGGTTTGAAATCCTCCACCCTAGTAGAATGGGATTTCTTTAGAATGAGACATATATACGTCTCATTCACTATTGTATTGATGGTAGCATCTTGGTGGAATTCTTTCATACACGCCACAGTGCTTCTTTGACTATCCCCCCATTATTTTTGGAAGAAAGTTGTGGCAAATCCATTTGGGCTCGGGGCCTTTTGCTCATCACAACTAAATACGACTTCATCCATTTCATCTTCCTCAAACTGAAGTGCCAACCATGCCTTCTGCTCTTTGTGGGAGTTTCCTCCAATTTAACCCTTTCCTGCCATAGCACATTACTTTGCTCTTTAAAGATCTTATTAAAATACTCCAATAACAAACATTGGTTGACCTGATCAGCTTCCTATATTTCCTCCATCTTCCAACTTGGAGATAGAGATCCTTGCCCTTCTAATTGTAAGGGTTTTATGGAAGTAATTGGAGTTGACATCCCCTTCTTGGCCCACTTCATCTTGGCTCTTTACCTGGCAATCCTTGCAATTCTACAATCAACTTTGTGAATTTACCTTACAATTTATTTCTTTCTTTCCATAGTATTTTCCATATCAGCCCCTTCCTCCACTCTGTTGCCCATACGTTTCAGTTCCTCTCCCAATATTCTTCTTCCTTGAGCTTCCTTTTGATTAAGTTTTGTACTTCAACTATTGAGTTTCACCCTATGCATTTTGAGTTTTTGAATTAGCTTATAACCCTCCCAGCCTTAATAATACTTTTCTTCAACCGACCAATGTTCCACCTATTTGCTGAATTCAGGGTGATGTAAGTAGGCATGTTCAAACCTGAATGGAGTTGGTCCCCATGACAGGTTGTTAGTGTCTAGAAGAATTGGTCAATGATCAGACACAATAATTTCTATTTGAAATAGCTTTTGTTGTGGGAATAGTTCCTCTCAATCATTGTTGAATGGGAATCTATCAATTTCTTCCATTGTTCTAGGTTATTTTTTAGGTTCAACAATTTAGTTTCCTTTAGTTCTAGCTCTTAGATGAGCTCTTCAAATTTTGGCATTGATTTGGAAACACTTTGACCATTTAACTTCTCCTTCATGTTTCTAACTATATTAAAATCTCTTCCATACGCAAAGGACCCTGCAGCAGAGAGGAAGAACAACTACTTCATCCCAAAGCTCTTGATGGCTTTGCCTATTGGCCATAAACAGAAGTGACACCATTCCTTCAAATCCTCTCCCTGATGGACAAGGAGCTTTTCCCTCTCCATTGGTCTATTGTGTCTAGCCCCTTGTATCCCACATAATGAGAATTATTTTTGCCATCTCTTTTGTTGGAAGCATTGACCACTTGACAAACCTCTTCCTCCAAATGTTTGCAATGAGTCTCTAGTCTATCCTCTCCTTCTTTAGTTCTTGTAGGGCGAAAATGTCCGGTTTGTTAGCCCACACCTTTCTAATAGATCCTAATTTTGAAAGCGACCCATGGCATCTAATATTCCAACTTAATACCTTAATAAGAAACTTAATTTCCCAACTCCCAACAAGATAACACTACTAGTTTCTCTCTACGTGTTGAACATCCATGGAATGAAGAAACTCTTGGATGTTTAGCTCTTATCCTCTTCGCCACCTCCATCTACACTTTGGCTATGATGGTAATCATCTTGTTCCTTGCTATCATGGATGTGGGTTCTGTCGATAGGGTTCATCTTAGAGTATTGTGGGCGCCAGGATAGAAGGTTGGGAAGACATGGCTTTACGATGCACTATGCTCATCTCCATGTTGTTCATCCTACTATATATAATTAGTAATGCAACTACGTATGTTAGCCTAGGGAGTTGGGCTTCCTATTGCTCGTCTGCATCCCTGAGATCGTCTTTAGTCAGGATTGTATCCTTGATAACGTCATCTCCAAACTGGAGCTACAACAATATGTCTAAATAATCGATGTCCACTTTCATGTGACTCTTCCTAATCCGTTCTACCTTCTGGCCCTTTCTATCCTTTGGGACACCACACTTCTTCTTTCTTTGGACCCTTTCACTTCTATTTCGCTAGTAAACCTTCACTCTCTCTTCCCTTGTTGGGCCTTTTTCATGTGATGCTCCTTGTTCTCTTTCTGGTATGTTGGGCTTCTTGTTTGTGACCCAGTCTTGATCCGTCCCCCTATTGGGAATTTTGATAAATCACTCTTTGCAACCTTGGGCCTTTCTTTCAGTCCCATTTGACCTGCTTGACCCTTCATTTTCCTGCCCCATATTTATTCCTTCTAGTGTTCCATTTTATGATCCTTTTGTTGTCCTCAATGTGTTCTTCCTGTGTGACCAGTCTTGTAATTCTCAACTGGCACTTCTGCTATGCGGCTGCATATTGCCAGATGTGCCTTTGAGCGTTGCTGCTTTGTTAGCATGTTCTGCTCCATATTGTCTCAATCTTCACATGTTAGGTCTTGCTCCCCTGCTCTTCCTTGTCTTCTTTGGTCACTAGAAAACCGTTTTTTGGCAAGCTGTTTATTCGACTCCTTTCGCAGCTCCTCAATTTCCAACACCTAATTTCTTTCCAACTCCACCAACCTTCTTCATAGATTTCTAATTCTTTGGGCAGCAATTTGTAATTGTGACCTTGCAACCTTGGAATTGTCGTCTCCACGGATTTGCTTGACTTAATAAGTTCAACTATGTCTTCGAGCCCTCCACAATCTTGTTTAATCTTCGCTTACGTATGACTGTTCCATTCCCTAGGCTTTTCCTTCAACGCACACCCATCTCCTTCTGAATTTGGCCATTGACCCAAATTCCACCATCTAGTCTTCCCATTTGTCGATGTTGAATCTCCCAAAGAATACTTGGTGTTTCTTGCCAAGAAGCTTTCTCACCTTCCATTCTTCGTTGTAGTATGGTAAACTCCTAGCTAAATCCAACTTTTGTATTCGTATTTATATTTGTCTTAAGGATTTGGGCTATCTCCCTCTTTACATCTATCCAATCAATCGTGTTTGTTGTTCTTGTTATGAGAACCTTTGTTGCTCTTCTTTCATTGCTTGCAGCTCCTTTATTGTCCTTTGTGACTCTTCTCACCTCCTCTAGCATTGTTCTCCTTTCTTTCACCTCTTTCCTTTTTCCTTTGATGTTGTTTTTCTCTCCTGCTTGAATCTCTTCACTCCTTGCTCTTCTTTCCTTTTCTTGGCCTTTGTGGATTTGACTTCTTTGATCACACTATCCAAGGCTTCCTAGAGGTTCCTCCATGTTGATGTGGTTTTTCCCCCTGCAATGATGACACTATGGTGTACGCCATCCACCATTTTTTTAGCTTGACAAACTTGCATCTTTTGTCGACTAGGAACTCCATCAGGACACCATAGTTCTTGTTTCTAAGAACCACCTTCCTAATCCTCCTCTCTTGATTTCCTAGTGTGCTTTTGATCTCCTTTCTCAACCAGTGCACAGTGTCTATGGACAAAGCTATGTAGTCAAACAAATCGGAAGAACTTGAATCTTGTTTGGAATGAACATTATTTCCAGCTACCATTCTCTAATAGCATTAAAATAGAAGATAATGGCGATAGCGAACGGTCAGAGAGAGGCGAGCGGAGAGCGGAGAGTAACGAATGGAGTAAGATGGTCAGAGACGGTTGATCGGAGCTCGGTTAACCACAGAAGGGGAAAGGGTTACGAGGGTAGGCGAGATGAACGAGACACATTTAATAGAGGAAGTCGATTAATCAAAAAAAAAAGTTATCGTGCAGCACTTAATGGAGAAATTAATGAGAAGAAACAGGAAAAGGAGGAGGGATGGACGGAGGTACGGAGACGGAAGTGTCGGACGAGTAGGTCCATTAATGGAGCGCATGGGCAGGTGGAAGGTCAGCATTTATGGAAGCTATACACCTTCCAATCGAGATTTAAAGACTTTAAAGTGGTGGTCAAAACCCCAACAGGTGATCTCATGGTTCAAGAGATGACCATGAATGCCTCGTTCTCCTTGTCTCTGTCAAGTCAAGATATCCCCTGGATGTATGAGGAAGTGAGGAGTGGCATTAACTCAGAAAGACGAAAAGACTTAAAGGCAGCCAACCACAACGGAAGATATACCGTTTTCTTAAACATACTGAACAACCGTAGAGGCACCTTCATTAAACTATCGAAGTTGGAGAAAGGGACATTTAAGAGCATAGTCATCCCGAACGACGGCCAAACGTGGGGTGATTTCCTAAACATACTGGAGGATATCTACAAGAAGACCCAGCCGAGTAGATATATGGTGCAAACAAGAGCACAAGCAAAGAAGTCTTCAGAAGAGGCAAGAACTCTTGGAGGGCGCTGCAAAGAAGCAATCCCGGCACGTGATTCCTACGGGCCAAGCATGGAAAGGAAAAATGAAATCCGGAAGTTGCAGCCGAGGAGAAACATTAGAACAAATAAGCTTAAGATAGTTCGAACATCAGACTTCTTCACATGGCAGGAGGTCGAGGACGATCTGGTCCTCATTCTAGGAAGGGAGCCAAATCTAACCATAATAGACGAGAGTAGAGCAGTTTTACACTGCTTTAATGAGCAGGAAACGTCTAAACTGCTGGGATTGGATCAGGAAATGTTCCTAACGGACATCATAGTCCAACTCTGGTCAGACTCGGAACAATGGGAGCAGCGTATGATTGCATGCAGAAATAGTTGGATAGGTGTGGAAGGTATTCCGGCAGAGAGATGGTCTCTGCATTTTATGGAGGTTGTGGCGGAAAAGTGTGGAGGGATGCTGGACATAGCAGAAGACACCCTTTCGAACAGATCAAGAGAACTAGCGATACTAAAGCTTAGGGAATTGGACTCTGGTTTCTTACCGGCAGAAATCAACGTTCAGTATGGTGACGAGGTGATTAGAGTGAAGCTGGTGGACCTACAGAAAAACTGGGGTCCAGAAGTAGAAGCAGCTAGAAAGCAGGACTGGAAAGCCAGAAAGACGGAGACTCCGACAGCCAAGGAAGGCGGAAGAACGCTGGAGACAATGGTGGAGTCGGCGGGAGGATCGAGGACGATGATGATATCTGACATGTCGACTCAAAATCAAAGCCGTCATACAGGAAAGTTGACAGGCGGCGAAATGCGGCGAAGTACAGGTCCGAAAATCATTACTAAAGGAAGGAGTAGTTTTCAAGAATATTCAAAAGAAGAAGGAGAAGAAGGACGAGCGGGAAAGAGAGGGGGGGGGGAGGAGACGGGCCAACTCATGTTGGGTCCAGGCCCAGGATCCAAAAAGAAACCTGAGAGGAGCCCACACCCAAAGGAGAGTCAAACTAAGACCACTTCAGGACCCAAGATCCAAGCAGGGGGCCCCCTTCTCACTTACACCAGGAACAAAGGATCAGGGGGCCAGCCTAACAGATGGATAAGACTGTCGAACTCGGGGAAAGAC